>CAIGRP010125653.1:0-16881 GCA_903798385.1 Fraxinus cuspidata | reverse complement strand
ATGTGTTGATGAACTCGAATAATATATTTACTCCTAAAATAATTGAATAGCTCCTAAAACATATGTACACGAACTTGATGACCTAATGTTATATTTAATATATCCATAAACAAATGTTAATTAGTATATATGCACATGCATAAATAATTGAATTGTATTATTTTTAAAGTAATTGAACAGCCCACACAATTTATAAAGTGTACATGCATGAACTTGAAGAATTCATTTATTGAATTATAGTAGGATATATATAAATTAATGGTAATTATTATCATACACATAAATAAATAATTGAATTGTATAAAAAGNCATGAACTTGAAGAATTAATTTATTGAACAATATTGTAGGATATATATAAATTAATGTTAATAATTATCATATACGTAAATAAATAATTGAATTGTATAAAAAGTTCATTTCATATAAACAGTTTTTTAAACTATTTTTTATATTCACTAATTTTCAAATATCATTTTTACAATATTTATAAAGTATTTCAGAATAACGTGCAACACACGTTTAGCTGTGACTAGTCCTTCAAGTGTCATGATGAACTCTACAAGTGTCACACATTTCTAGCATCAATTTAATCAAGAATCAAATCCTAGAATTTGTAACAAAATTATCTATTTAAAATAATAGAGTCCCATCAAAATTTGCACTTTCTTATCACAAAGTAACTTATTTAATTCATTACAAAAAGTTCAAAAATTGTGACCTAGATCAACTGAAATTCTGAACAGATCATGTATCAGTATTTCATGTATTACAATAAGTCAGAAGTGCTATCAATTAAAAGACAAAATGGATATGATAAAGGTTGAATTTTTGTCTTGAAAAATATGAAGATCTCGCCCCTTTCACAAGCAAAGGCCACGGGAATTTTGAGGCGAAACTTGACAAGGGCATTGGATAGTCTCACTAATTTCTTTTTCATAAGAAAATGGCATTTTGTAAAATAATTTATCGTCAAAATTTTTTGTTCAAATATACTTGCCCAAGTCGTGACACAAACTTTATTATAAGTTTTTAATCGTTAGAAAGGATACTCGTATTTCTTAAAAATCGCCTCCAAACAAAATCATGTGTTTTAATAATATAATAATGACACTAATATAAAAATATATTGTAAAATGCATAATATTACAAAATATACTAAGCTCCTGTTTGACTCTCTTTATTTCAAAACGTTTTACTTCTCGTACTCATATTTAATGACACATTCATACAATAAAAAATTTTGCACGTAAACATAAATTTTTTTCCTACTTTTTAATCACACATTTTTCAAAAAATCATTATTCAAAATATTATTTTCCTCCAATTTCTTTTAATAATGGCCATCAAACAGGAGCTAAGCGTTAGAGTTTCAATATAATTATTTTTATTCTGAGGTATCTATTTAAAGCTAGGCGCTATATTCCTGTTTTGGAGTTTATTGTGGTACATTGAGTGGTACTACCTCATTTCTAGGTCTTATTGACCTACTATCGAGAATTTTTTTGCAAAGTGATACCTTGAATTCTTGGGGCGTTACAAGGGTATTTTTGTCCCCCTTTTTATAGGAAATATGGTAAGTTGGGCTTGTTCCTAATCAAGTCCAATAATATTGTTAACGTATTTTAAAATGAGGAACAAATATTTAATTGTATTTATTTTTTGCTTATTCAAAAATACAATGGGTAAATGAATCATTTTACCCTATCTTAGTGCAAATTTTGAGGAAAAAGTACAGTCAAGAACAATTTATGTTAATTTGATAGTAATAATGCTATGTGTCACGAAAATATTGTTTCATTTGAAATACCGTAAGTACACAGTTCATTAATAAGTGGTAAAATGATTTTTTAAGTTCAAGTATCGTTCCCACAGACATTGTACTAGTTCAAATTCAAATTAGTTTAACCTTAAACGAAACTATTAAAAATTATGATTCTTCTAAAACTAAAATGTGACCACTTAAATTACATAAATGAGTGCAAGACCTAAATTATTTAAATTCAGTGCAAGGTTATAATTAATTGAAAGTTTTATAAAAATATGATGACGAAAAGTAGTGATGGCGCCCCGCCCCGAACCGAACCGAACCCCGCCCGCCAAGAATTAAAAAAAAGAAAAATTAATAAACTATTATTAAAAAAAACTGAAAAAAAAATAAACGGGGTAGGAATACGCTCCCCGAACCCGCCCCGCCCCACCCCACCCCACCCCGACTGGACTAAGGCGGGGCGGGGAAGTCGCGGGGCGGGGCAACCCGCCCCGTTGCCATTTCTAATGAAAAGTGCACTAGGACCCCGAATTCTCTTGTATCAATTCTCTTTAACCTTAATCTTGGGATTTGACAACGCGATTTAATTATTAAGATCAATATTTCAAAATTGTTTAACAATCTCTCTCGAATAGAATTAAACACATTCTTACATGTGACTCGACTATATTTTTATGACGGATATAAACATACAAGAATGTATTGAGGATTTATGAATACATAAATATTACGTTAAAGTATAGCGGTATATTTATATCCCATGTCATACTTTACGATAATTGACACTATGTCTAATTTATTATCAATATTTCGAAGGTAAAATAAGTCAAAAAACTCATACAATTATTGCGCATATAATTGTAAAGAAATATAAACCCATGTCAATCAT
Organism: Fraxinus cuspidata; assembly: GCA_903798385.1. Lineage (NCBI taxonomy): Eukaryota > Viridiplantae > Streptophyta > Magnoliopsida > Lamiales > Oleaceae > Fraxinus > Fraxinus cuspidata. Next base: position 14,223 of record CAIGRP010125653.1, on the reverse strand, counting down.
TCAATAATTAAAAATGTTTTTTGAACGTAAAAAATAAATAAAATTCAAAACTTAAAAATTCATAATATAAGTTTTATCGTATCCTAACGCTAACAATATTTAACCTAATGTCGAATTTAAATAAATAAAATTTAAACAACATCATCAAAGAATTGATGGGACGTGATTAATTATAAAAATCTAGAATCCGCTCTTTGCCTCTGGGTGTGTCTCTGTCAGCTTCTACGTGTATATAATTTTCTTCTTGGCTACCTTTTTAATAGTTCCAGCCGCAATCCTCCGTTCTGTCTCTGCTATGTATTCTTCTTTTTGATTGCCCCGTAAAGTAACCAAGTTTTTGTCCTATTAAAACTCCCTCACAGCCGCCAACCTCTTGTCCAATTGGGAGTCAAAAGAAAAAAGAGTTGGGAAAATTTTGTATCTCAGGTGTAGGCCAATTTAAAACAGACGATAAATTTAAATTTTCAAATCTCAAGTGATAACTAAATAATTAAATATATTTTATTCATTAAATATATTAAGGTCAAGTTATACAATTAATGGTCACAATTACATACTTATAGGTTACAACTTATTTATTAGTCGCATATTATCAAATTAATTGGTCACAAAATTTATCTATTGGTCACAAATCACATTTTTTATAGGTCACTAACAGATTTTCAAATTAGTTGATTACAAATTATCTAATTTTTAGGTTACAATTAAATAGTTGGTCACAAGTAACAAAATAGTTGGTCACATGAACCAAACACTTCACCTCCACTCTCAATCCCAATCCACTACCAATATTTGGTCACAAATCAACCTTATAGTTGGTCATTAGTCACAATCTCCACTCCAAAACTGTAGATTGAAGCCATTGTAAGATTTAGCCGTAAGCCCTGGAACAAAAATGGAGCCATGGATGGACAACAATATCGGATCCATGTCGTGACTCCATTCGTCGCTTCCACTGCCTATCCCTCTTCGATCTTCGCTTTCTCCACTGCCTCGGCTCTAGCAATATCGGATCTATCTACTTAGCCAACCTCAAGTCACCATCCTCAAAAGAACAACCTAAACCCTCCCCCGTAGCTCTTTTCACGACTAAGGTTATGGACAAGAAGAAACTTGCAAGCCGTAATAAAGAAAGAACTCGCCAGCCATAACAAGGTTGTAGCAGCTTCACCGAGCAGCGACGCAAGTCATGGGAAAAGAAATTGGGCACAGCGGCGATGGTTTCGACCGATGGGTAGAGAGAGGGGGATAAAGTGAGAAGATAGAAAGAGAGAGAATAGGTATAGAAATGAGTTAGATTTCGAGAGTTTAATTGGGTTGGGTATGTGGTTATTTATATTAATTTATAATATATTTATTAATATTAAATTCACCTGATTTTTTATTAAATATACTTCATATCTGATTTTTGAAGTGTGGTTTCAAATACCCGCTCTAGTGTAATTCCCACAAAAGAATTCCCTTGCAATTGGACTTTTATCCCATTTTCAATGCGGTTTTTAAGCCCAATCTGACATAAAGGGTTGCAATTCTAATTTCCACCATCTTTCTTGAATTCTAGTTTAATTTGAATTTGATTCCCATTCAATTACCATGTTCAAAGGCCCATATAATGTGATGCTTGTCTTCAAGACCTCATTCTTCATAGTTAATGCAAGTTAGTCCCTGAGTCCATTTAATTGTGCAGCCCATGTCTTCTTTAATCTAATTCAAGTCCTTCAATTTTCAAAGTGTAGAATTGATCTCCAAACTTTTCATCCAATGGCCAATTTATCATTCTTCCCTTTCCAATTGTTTGAAACGTGACCATAACTAAAAACAAAAGAAAATTAACCCAAATTAAGTAGAAATTAATAATTGACAACATAAAAATTTAGTAATATGACCCAGATAAGTGCACAAAACGTACATATCAAACACCTCCGAACTAAAACCTTTGTCCGTCCTCGAACAAAATAAAACAAAACTTATGTATAAAATATATTACTACCCCAAGCAAATAAAAAAAAAAAAAAAAAAAAAAACTCCATGTTGAACTGCTCACCATATGCATCGGGTTCAAAATTAAGTAACATCTTAGACAGATCCAAACAACATCAAGAATAATTTTTTTAAATTATCCGATGCTCGACTTAGTGTGTGTGCTCGATTATACAACATTGAACTGACAATCATATGAGAACACAATCAATTAAGCGTTGATTTACTCATAATTTCAATCCTTTTGTGGTCAGTTTTTCCTTATAGCTCTTGTTCAAGATAAATTCTTATGATTTTCTCTCCAATTTCTAGGTATTTCTAGCATGTGTGGATTCCTAAGAATCATTATAACCCATTTTTCCACACAAAGTAGTCAAAATTTGATACTTGTAAACCTAGATGAAAATGGTAAGTATTTCTAAAAAACACACCGGTAGTCTCTAGAGATCAAATCTCGAAGTCCCTACCGGGCGCCTCTCACTTTTGTTAATCTAAATCTCTTTTTCTTTCTTTCTTTCGTCATGAATATATTTTTGTTGTTGCTCTTTTTTTAAAAAAAAACGTCTTATGTAAAAGATTTATCTGCATTAAGCTTTCTAAATGAACCATTAATGAGTTTTAGGCCGATGATTCCTAAATCAGATTACCATAAGGCACCAGGTTTTAGATACCCTAATATGCTTAATTACACGAGTCATAAATGCTACAAAGTGGAGTATAAGATGCATCACATTTTCTTTTGATATGTGATTCGAGTTTTAACATTAGTTAGTACTTGTTCTAGACTCCTTAACTCAAACTCCGTCAACCAAAGATTTGATCCAAGAACTCCAAATTATCAAACTTCTATGAACACATGCTCTAACCTTCCCACCCCAAGCCGCTTTTTAACAGTTTTGGTTTCTATATAAAGGATTTGAGGATTTTATTCAAACCTAGGTCAACAACATCAACAAGTCCACAAATTAAATTATGTCCCAACATAAGTAATAGGTCAATAATGGCTACCAACAGAGTGTGCATCCCTACAAAAATTCTATAACTAGGAAAAGGTAAGTCTTTCAAATTGGTTTGGAGATTGAAATCTAGGTGCAACCTTAAGAATGCAAATCACATCAATGTAAGTTCAATACAATGCTAGAATGTTGACTATAAGCATAAGTAAAATGAACTCAATAACTAAACATGCCTAAATTACTAATGCAAGTCTTAAAATACTACATAAAATGTGTTAAAACCATTTAAATGCATGAGTTCCTAAATATATGTAATCTCTAAAACTACTAATAATGCAATAGTTCATCGAAATAAGTGAAAAGGGATAGAAAAATGGGTTGCCTCCCATTATGTGTTCGATTTATGGTCTACAGCTCGACTTTTGGGTAATTCACTCCGGTGTTGCAAGATGAACGATAGACTTTTCTTTTGAGAATTTACCATTCCGATATGGCTTTAACTGCTCTCCATTAATTTTGAATGTTCATTTACTCTCATAAATGCTCTCAACAGCCCCATATAGAAAATTTGAGTAATTGTGCATGGTCCCGACCACCTTGAGATTAAATTGCCCGAAAAATGTTTGAGTCTTGAATTGTATAGTAAGACTTGTTGCCCAACCTTAAACTTCATTCTTTGAATATGCAAATCATGCCACTTTTTGGTTCGCTCCTTGTACAATGTTGCATTCTCATGGCTTCCAACAAAAACTCATCCATTTTATTCAATTGAAGTAGTCTCTTTTCACACATTGCCTTCAAATCAAAATTCAAGTTTTTGATTGCCCAATAAGCCCAGTGCTCCAACTCAACTGTTATATGACACGTTTTCCCAAAAAATCAGACGATAAGGAGATATGTCTATAGGGGTTTTGAAAATTGCTCTGTAAACCTACAAGGTATCGTCAAGTTTCTTAGACCAATCTTTTCTTGAACAAATAACAGTCACCACAAGGATCCGCTTCAACTCTTAATTGGAGATTTCAACTTGCCCACTGGGTTGAGGGTGATGGGGGATAGCTATACGATGTCGAACGCCATATTTAGCCAACAAGGAATTGACGATTGCAGAAGGGTTTACCCCCATTACTACTAATTTCGGGGTGTAGCATACCAAATGAAAATATACTTCTTTAAGAACGCAATCACCACCCAGCATCGTTAATTGGTAATACCAATACTTCCACCCATTTGGAGACATAGTCAACTACAATTAAGATACACTGATTCGAGAATGATGGAGGAAATGGCTCTATAAGGTCAATACTACACATCAAAAAGCTCTAGAATGATATTCAGTGGCATCTCGTTCCTTCTCGAGATATATCTCGTGCGTTATCATCTATCACACCTCTTCACAAACTCATAAGCATTCCAAAAAATTAAGGGCCGATAAAAACTAGACTATAGAATTTTTGCAACTGTTTTTGAAGCACCGAAGTGTCTAGTGTAGTAAGATGAATGACACTGCTCGAATATTTGATGAACCTCTTATTTAGGAACACACCGCCTAATAATTTGATCTGGACCTTGCCTATAGAGAATAGGATATGCCCAAAAATAGTACTTCAAGTCATAAAAGAATTTCTTCTTTTGATGACTTGGATAACCTGGTGGAATGGTGGTTTTGGCCAAATAATTCACAATACCTGCATACCATGATGCATCCTCCACATTAAAAATCTATTCGTCTGGAAAGATCTCATATAAATACACAGATTCTTTCCGCTCTCCATTCGTAAGTCGGGATAAATGGTTAGCTACTACGTTTTCACTTTCCTTATAGTCTCTTATCTCCGAATCAAATTCTTGTAGGAGTAGTACCCATCTGATATGTAACGTCCCAAACATATGGACCGAAAGTCACTAAACTATTGTACCTTAGCTTTAGACTTGGAAATATATTTAAATAATAATTTAATCAACTATGCTTTTGAGGAAGACGTAAAAATTAAATTAAGAATTTTTTTTATTATAACATACAGTTTACTATTAACAAAAAATACCAATGAGTTTCTCATGAGAAAACTACTTTTGGACAATAACATAATTCCAAAAGAATTTATAAAAGAAAGAAAGTGTTGAGCAAATCAATGCATATGCCTATTTTATTACGTAAACAGTGGCAAGTACATACTTACCAAATAAATAAAATGGCTTGAAAGTTTTCCATGCGTGAACCACTTTAGGCAGTAAGGATACTAATAATCTGTTTTGCTTTTTCAGTTGACACGGTAAGTGTCGAAATAAACTCGTTTACAAGTCATCAATTTCGAAACTTCACGAAACTTTAAGGAAAAGTAGGGAACTTCTTGTAATATAACATATTCAAAAATTGGCTTCCGTCGGCAACATTTGAGGTACTAAAATATTTTCCAAAACCTTGCAGAGTGATATATAAAATTCTATAGATGTTGAATTTACATGATTTCAAGTTTATTCAGTAGCTAGCCCATGAGACTATAAAACTCACTAGTTTTGACCAAAAAATTCAAGTAACGATTTAGTTACAAAATTTTGAAATCAAGGGCAAAAGCTGAATTATTATGTTTTATATAAAAAACAGCAACATTAAATCTTATCGCTAACATTTTTGTGTTAAACAGTAACTTGTACATTAATTTCTAAAACACATAGCTACTTTTAAACATAACTAATTCATAAAAGTCTTCTTAGAATGGTACCACAAATGATGTCCGTAGAAATCTATTTATAAAAAAATCGTGGACATTTCATAATCGAATTAAAAAATTAAGTCACCGACTTCTCCATAGCACGTTGCATCTTCATCTACCATCATCCATGTCCCAAGCAAATAAAATCAACCTATAGGAAGGGAATTAACGCATGAGTTTGAAACTCATTTGATATAATCGGTGCGTTTCGTTAACAAATTAGAAAATTCGAACTATAGATTCATATCGTCACACCTAGATGGATTTCCGACAAAATCCAATTTCTATAGAATTATTATAGCACGTAGAGCACGAGAATTATCATTCCAACTATAGTAGTGCCGAAACACCATACCCGGAAGTACCAATTCATTCATACTTTTAACGAAAAATCATAACTTGAAAACGAAATGACCACTTGCATCTCTACTTACCTTAGTTTGAAGTTTTTGAATGACGAAATTGGATAGTGAATGTTGTTTTCTGATGGCACCCAAAGCTTGAAAAAAATCTGCCTCCCTTTTCCTTTTTCTTACTCTGGAAATTTTGGTTTTCTTGTTCACAATGTGTACATCCGTATATATTGGAAATGATATGAATGATTTGGAGGAAAATGAAAAGAAAATTCCAATTGGCCCTTGAAAATAAAACGTCGGTAGCCATTCATTCACCATTTTAAAAAAAATGAAGAAATGTTTATGTTTCATTCACCATTTAAAAAGAATTGAAGAAAGGTTTATGTTTCATTTCTTACATTTTATTGTAACCGTTTCATGTCCTAGCAATCATTTACCAATTAAAAAGAATTGAAGAGAGTTTAATGTTTCATTTCATGCATTTAAATTTTGAGGTACATGTGCGTGTAATGCAAACGTTTATGTTTATATTTGAGGGTTAATATTTTATCCTTCATCAATTAATACAAACATTTCCTCCCATATTTATATTCCTCTGCGTGTGTGTAATAAAGTGGATTTTAAATTTAATTTATTATAATTATTATTATTTTTTCACCCTTGGTCTCTATAATCTAATTACTTAGCAAAATAAGGAAATAACAATATAAGTCCCCAAATAGAAACTTACAAGTCCTCTTTTACTTAAAATTTATAATTTGGTCCTTTTGAAAATATTTATTTAAGGCATATCGGAATAGTATTTGGCTTTCATTTCTTATGTGATCGGGCATAAGGCTTGTTTATGAGTTTGACTTGTGGTATTAGATCATCACATTAAAATATGAATCTAATTTACTATATTTTTCTGGCTGCTACATGATTAGTCATGACGTTACATCATTCTTTGTCACTTCAAAGTTACATGGTCGGTGTAGACAATAACCTTTGATCCAACATGATAAGATCGAAATTTATCAAAAACATAGACTACAACTAGAAGTTTCTTCTCGGTGATGACGTGGTTTAACTGTGCATCATTCAACGTCTTGCTTGCATAATAGATCACATGAAAAAAATTATCTCATCCCTGTCTCAATACTGCTTTCACTGTGTAGTCACTTGCATCCCACATTAGTTCAAATGGCAAACTCCAATCTAGTGCAATTATTACTGGTGCTAAAATCAACTTCTATTTTAGAGTATTGAAAGCCAATAAATACTCTTCAAATAAGTCGAAATGAAAATCTTTGACTAGTAGATTGCACAATGGTTTAGTGATCTTAGAGAAGTCCTTGATGAAGCGACGATAAAACTCGGCATGACCAAGAAAACTGCGAACACCCTTAATTAGAGTTAGTGGTGGTAATTTCACAATAATCTGAATCTTTGCCTTGTCCACTTCAATCCTTTTTGCTAAAATCAAATGCTCCAAAACGATGTCTTCTTCTACCATGAAGTGACATTTTTTCCAATTAAGTACCAAATTAGTTTCCTTACATTGCTGCAAGACCAATTTTAAGTGCTCTGGGCACTCATAAAATGAAGAGCAGAAGACTAAGAAATCATCCATAAAGACTTCTATGAATTTCTCCACCATATCTAAGAAAATTGCCATCATGCAATACTGAAATATAGTAAGGCATTGCATAAAACAAATGGCATTCTACAGTAAGCAAATGTGTTGTAGGGACAGGTAAAAATAGTCTTCTCTTGATCATCTGGCGCTATCAAAATATGATTATAATCGAAGTATTTATAAAAAAACAATAATGGGAGTGACCTGCCAACCTTTTCAACATCTTATCAATAAAATGGAAGTGAAAAGTGATCATTTCGAGTAGTAGTGTTGGGTTTGAGATAATCAATACAAACCCCATCCCATAACAGTTCTAGTAGGAATTAGTTCATTCTTCTCATTCTGTACTACTGTGATATCCTTTTTTTTTTTTTGGCACAACCTAATAAGGAGTTATCCATGCACTATCTGAGATATGATAGATTATTCCTGCATCCAAAAGCTTTAGCACATCTGCTTTGGCTACTCCCTTCATATTTGGATTGAGTCTCTCTTTGATATCTATACTTGGTAAAAAGTTATCTTCCATGAGAATTTTATGCATGAAAAGTGTAGGGATGATCCCTCTAAGGTCGCAATAGACCACCCAATAGCTGTTTTATTTTCTCTAAGTACCCACAACAGTCTCTCTTCTTCAAGCTTACTGATGGAATTTGAAGTAATGACAAGCAGTGTGGACGATTCTCCCAAGTGGGCATAACGAAGTTAAGATGGCAACTGCTTGAGCTCTAACTTAGGAGGGTGCTGAATTGATGGCAAAGTCTTTGTAGGACCCGTGCCCAACTCCTAAAATTGTGGTTTGCTCCTATATGGAGTATTAATTTAGAGATATCTTGCACATATCTCAATCTCATTAGAATCACAATGAGTGATTGAGAGTGTACAATACATGCCTCGTATGGATTAGATGGATTATGCAACTAGAAGGTTTCATGAACTTCCTTGTCAATCACATCAATCCGAAAGCAACTGTTTGACTCAATTTGACTCAATTGGATATTTTATAGACTTGAATACATTAAATGTGAGCTGCTCTTCACCAAGCCTCAAAATAAATTGACTTTTTTGCATTCAATAAGAGCTCTACCAATAGCTAAAAAGGGTTGACCCAAAATAAGTGGAATGTCTTTATCCTCATATGTTTCAAGAATATGAAAGTCAGCTGGGAAGATGAATTTGTCTACTTTCATCAAGATATCTTCAATGATTCCTCTTGGGTAATAGACCAATCAGCTAGCTGTGAAAGTCACTGCAGTTGCTTTAACCTTCCCCAAGCCTAGTTTTCTGAAAATAGACAATGGCATATGTTAATACTTGCACCTAGATCACATAAAGCCTTATAAAAATAATAATTGCCTATAGTGCAGGGTACAATGAAACTCTTTGGATCTTTTAATTCGGGAGGTAGCTTATTTTGTATTATGGCACTACGCTTTTCAGTCAAATCACTATCTCATGTTCGTCCATCTTGCATTTGTTAGATAAAATATCCTTCAAGAATTTGGCATAACAAGCTTCTGAACAAGAGTATTAGCAAAAGTGATGTTGATTTAAGGTTCTTGAAGACCTCAAGGAATTTTATATACTGCTTGTCTAACTTGTGTTTTTGCTGTCTCTGAGGAAATGGAATTGGAAGCTCATGTGGTTTGATAGGAGCGGTTGCCTTAACCTGCGGTGTATCTGAACTCTCTTTAACAGATGTATCTGTTGTTTATTCAATCTATTCCATATGCTCCTCAACTATCGAATGTATTTATTTGCAATTGGCCTCTTAACATAAATCTCAAGTAACTGCACACTGCTCTTGGTAGTAATTTCTATGACATGTTCCTTGGGGTTAACCTCCGTATTGCTTGACAATATACCAGGTGCTCTGCCTGATATAGCGTGTGCCATCTATCCTATCTGAGTCTTCACATTTTTAATTGTGGCGCTTTGATTCTGAAGAGTTGTCTCGATCTTTCTTATGAATTGATTATTCGCCTCCATGTACTGGTCTGTCTTTTCCATGAATTTACTAAACATCTCTTTCAAGGGAGTTCTCTTCTCTATCTGTTGAAACTGAGAATCATGTGGTCTACTAAAAATTTGATTACTCCAAGAAAAATTTGGATGCTTCCTCTAACTAGAGTTATATGTGTTAGAATGTGGGTTATGTTGTTGGCCGTAATTTGCCCTGCATTCTTCAAAACTTGCCTTGTTGGCCTGTATTGCATTTCTTAACTGTGATATGCTCTCAGCCTTATGAATCAAAGAGTCAATGTTTGTAGACAATGTTGTATAAGTGTCCACCTCATACACTCTCGCTACCTTCCTATGAATAACTCGCTCAGAAGCCCACATGGTTGTGGTAGTAGCCACTTTCTCAAACAACTCCAAGGCTTCATCAATTATATTCGAGGATAATGAGCAATTTGATGATGAGTCCACCATGCATTTGTAACATGGAAGTAGACATACATAAAAATATTGGACTCGGAGCCCTTTACTGATGCCGTGATGAGGACACTTCCGAATCATATTTTTGAATATGTTCCAAGCTTCATCAAAGGATTCGATTTCCCCTTGCCGAAATATGGATATGTCATGCTTCAACTTTGTTATCTTGGCTGGTGGGAAGAATTTTGTACAAAAATTTTAAGCTAAGTTATTCCAAGTAGTGATACTGGCAATTGTTTGTGATTCCAACATTCAAGGACTCTATCACGTAGAATATGTGGGAATAATCTCAATCTGATAACATCATCTAAAACTTCTTGATATTTAAAATGTTGACACATCTCTAAAGATCGAAAGACATGTGTGTGTGGGTTTTCATCAGCCCTGCCATAAAATTGTTGTCCATTCTGTAATAAATGGATAACATTGGTCTTCAACTAAAAGTTCGGCTGCCCATAGGAAGATAAACGATGCTAGATTGTCTTTGAATAATTGTGGAGTCATGAAGTCCCCAACTAGCATGTTCCCTTCATCGACCACTGCATCTTCATTCACTTGGATGACATGATTATTCTGTGCATTAGCCATTTCTGTGTGTTATGCTTATCTTAATTTTCTTTACTGTCGATGAAAGGTACGTTCAATTTCTAAATTGCCGGTATCAATTTACCATCTCCCGAACTTTGAATAAAATGCCTGAAAGAGAGAAAATAGAAACACAGAAATAAATTGATAAAGAAAAATAAAATAAAAGCTAAAAGTTAGAATTAGTGACAAGATAAATGAACTTAAACTCAAATACAATCCCCAATAGCAGCGTTAAAAACTTGTCACGAAAATATTATTTCGTTTGAAATACCGCAAGTGTACGGTTCATTAACAAGTAGTAAAATAGATTTTTGAGCCAAGTATCGTTCCCACAAAGATTTTACTAGTTCAAATTCGAATTAGCTTAATCTTAATTGAAACTATTAAAAATTGTGATTTTCCTAACAATAAATTGTGATCACTTAAATTACATATGAATGCAGAACCTAAATTATTTAAAATAAATGTAATGTTATAATTAAACGCGAGTTTTATAAAAAATGATGATGAAAAACGCACTAGGATCCCGAATCTCCTTTTATCAATTCCCTTTAACCCTAACATTACAATTTGACACCACGATTCAATTATGAAGATCAATATTCGTAAATTGCATAACAATCTCTCTTGAATAGAATTAAATCTATCCTTACATGTGATCCGACCATATTTTTATGATGGATGCGAACATAAAAGAATGTATTAAGGATTTATGAATATTTAAAGATTACGTAAAGTATAGCGGTATATTTTTATGCCCAATCGGATTTTACGATAATTGACACTGTCTAACTTATTTTCAAATTTCCGAAGGTAAAATAAACCACAAAACTCATACAACTATTACGTATATAATTGTAAAGAAAAACAAATTCATGACAATCATATAATAGTTAAAAAAGTGCTTTGAAGCAAATCACCATAGAACCGCACAAATTCATCGGCCACTTCCTCTAAAGAAGAGGTATACGTACCATCCCATTTACATACCATCGCAATAAAGTCCCTTTTAGCATTCCTCTTAACCATCGAATGAAAAAATATTGAGCACCTATCACTAAAAGGTACTCACATTTTGCTTGTTGGAAGTAGAAACTCCTCTTTGCTTCACAAAAATCCATAGTTTTTTTCCTCATGCTTGCCACTCTAATTTGGAGTTCAACAATAAAAAGATCATCATGCAATTCCAGTTGAGCCTCTTTCAAAACCAAAGTAGCTATTTGGGCCCTATTGGATATATGGGCAAAATGCTTATGATAGTTAGCAACACTATTAAACCCCGCTTGTACCCAAGCATCATTCACCATAGACCTATCAAGTTTACTCCACATCAAGTTATTAGTCCAAGTGTAGATATAACCAATAGAACTCACATCCGTAAGCCCCACATTAAGGCACAAAATAGAGAAATCCCTCACTTCATATAGTGTAACATTCGCCCATTACATTTTTCATCAAATTTGAGGACATTGTTAAAATCTCCCATAATTAACCACGGAGAAGAGCAATTTGATCCATACTCCAAGATGTTACTCCATAGGAGCCTACATTCAAAATAGTATGGAAAATATAAACAAAGCTAACAAAGATTGTGTAAGGTCCCAAAATTTTATATTCTTAAGTAGGTTGATGTAGCCCATTTAAGGTTATGAAAGTCCAAGCCGTAAGTTATTTAAAAGCTCAATACTGGCTTAATATGTTTTAAATAATTTTAATCTCATGAAAGTTCATTATTAGCCAAGCCTGTTTTCTTTAAAATATAGAATTTTTAAATAAAGTAGCAGTGTTTCCCAAAGATTGAACCAGACTGCAAAAAATTTATTTTATGGATAGTAAATATTTTAAAGATTAGATTTTACGCACGTGTTATTTTTCAAAATGGCCGAATTATAGGTAAAATATAGTCTATTAAGTTCTAATTGAGGGTTTGTGTTGTCCCCTTACTTTGTTAACTTAATAAAGTTTAGGGACCAAGGGTGAGAATTTAAATTTAGAAACCCAATTCATTTCATTTTCCTCAAATCATACTCACACACGTTTTCATAGTTTGGTTGAATAGTCAAGGCATTAAATATCATAATTGGTAGGCTGAAATGTTGCAATAAACCTCAAATTATATTCATATACATTTAACATTTGTACACACACATACACGTATAAGATTAGGAATGAAACTATAATTAACTAATTAATGCATTTTAAATTATCTTCATTTGGCAAGTGGTGAATGCAACCATTTTCTTACCTTTCATTTCCAAATTACACACTTTCTAATATATGTGAAATTTATACATAGAAATATATACACTTTGAATTGCTTAGATTATGCCTGAAAAATCTTTGCTATTTGAACTGGTCCTCCCTCCATAGTTTTATAATCCTTATAGGTACCTTTATCTTTTAGTTAGAGGTTGAACTTATATATTTCATGATAATTTAATTTATATTCAATAGTGAACATGGGTGGTTATAGAGTTAAGAATAAGGAATCAATGTCATATTCGGATATACGCTTTTATCAAAATTCTTTACGAGAAAGTGAAACGAAATGCATTGCAATGATCTACATTCTCGAAAGATGAATATGGAAAGATCAATAAAACTATGATAGTTTCAACAAAAATGAATTACAACATAGATGGATTAAAGGGAAAGTGGAACCACTTACGTAAGATTCATCGTATGTTGTCCGAACTTTTGGGACATACAGGTGCATGGGATCCAAATACCAACAAAGTTAATCCTGCAGAGGAAGTTTGGCAACACTTTTATACGGTATATATTTATTAAAGAATATTTTCGTCCTTAGTTTTTTATGTGATTGAATTTTTAGACTTTCAATCTGTTTGTTTCTTATCTTTCGATTTTCAACCATTTATTAGTTGTATTATTAGTTGTACAAATGATTCTATTTATAGACCATATTTAGGGAGTTAGTGGTCATTTTTATGAGTTAACATCTTTTTATCACTACGTTTGAAGCCATGTTTATATTCAATTCTCAATATTCTCATTGAGATTTGTGTGTTAATGGCACATGTCATGTAATTCTTTATGTGCACCCATACTTTTTACTACAATGAATTCCCTTTCAATTTGATGGTGTCAGAGTTCGCACTTTAATAACATCTATGTGTAAGCACAAGTTGAGACCTTTAATGTCTTTATTTGGATGAGGCTTCCAACTGTATATCAACCAATTGATTGAGTGTTTGTATTTCTTTGATAAGGAGCGCTTTAGTGGCCAAGGTGCATTTTTTATTTGAAGCCAATTTGCGAAAATCGTTTTGTAACCCTTTTGTGTCCAACGTGAAGCTTAGTTGACTAATAATTATTTGAGCACGTAACCAGGGGCGGATCCAGCACCCGGCGAGCCCCAACGTGAAGCTTAGTTGACTAATAATTATTTGAGCACGTAACCAGGGGCGGATCCAGCACCCGGCGAGCCCCGGCGGCCGCCCGTGCTGGATCCGCCGGAAAGATTTTTTTCTTTTGATAATGAACAAAGTTTTTAGATTATATAACTGATAATTCATTTTATTTTCAATTTTTTGTTGTAGCTTAGTTGGCTC
>CAIGRP010125637.1:0-21492 GCA_903798385.1 Fraxinus cuspidata | reverse complement strand
AAAAACACTTAATCGAGGGCCTAAACGACGGAATTCGCCCAAAAACGGACAAACCCGAAGTTATCATGAAATCATTATTTTGCCTTGTAATCCCATTTCATCATAAACTCTAACTCCTTATGCACTTCATCACATAAGATACTTAAGGACGTTAAAAACCCGAGCAGACTTGATCCCACAGAGCTTGAGGATATTTTGGACCATTGGAAGAGCTCGAGGTCGGGAGCTCGGGTATAGGCAATCAGGTGGTACATAAATTGTACACATCAATGATATTTTATCTTATGACATTCTTTTAATCCTTTTTATTACAGTATTATTGTATGATGTGTGATTTACATGCATATAAATACTTTATTTACAATGATATGTTTAAAATCTAACAGCTTGTATTAGTTCGTTGAATATTTCTGTTGTTAGAAACATTCTTTATATCATTCCATGAGTCTCCGGTCCATACGTCATCAAAAACAATAAATTATCTTATTTCAATGAGGAAGTCCTAACAACTGTTGAGAAACACTGACCCAAGAATAAACATATCTTGGGCATCATAAACAACCCATGCTTTGAGCTCCAGAACCGTATCTTCTTTTGCATCACCAACTCTGAGGAAAGCCTAAATAAGCTTGAGTTCACCTTTGATGTTCTCGACATTCTCGTAAAGTCCTCTAAAGGCATCTTGATCAGTGTTTCAAGTTGGTTTGACGAAAAAGAAATTGCACTCTCTTGCTTGATTAATGAATTGCTTATTTCAAGTGTTTCGATAATAGTAAATGTTGGAATTTGGTTTAAAAGAGATTAAATTTGTTAAGTATAAAACCTTTAAAAATGTGAAAAGTAACTTTCGTGTTAACTTTGGCCAAATATTCAGACTTGATCTAATAGTCAAATATGGAAATAAATAGACTAACTTATTCTACTCGAAGAGTAGATGATCGTTGAATAATTGGAATCTCAAAATCGATTACGGATGAATGAGAAATTGTGATCTAAAGTTGGAGGAAAAAATCGATTTTTCAGCACCTAAGAGCGACAGCCCATTGCCAAGCAAGCGACGACTTTCTGCTTTTGGCACTTGCGCGGAGCATGAACGATAGCAAAGGCTACGATCTTTGGTAAGGTTTGTTGAGTTTTAGGATGTGCCTTTTTATTCACAACCCCTCAACCTCTATATATTGGACCCTTTGGACATCATTTAGGCATCCCAAATTATATTCTTGAGTCTTGTATTACAATTCTTATAAAAAAATTTCCAAAATTTTGTATTAAAAAACATTCTATGTAGAGAGAAAAAATTGTTCAAATTCGTAGTTGTCTTGGAGTTTGAAATGCTTCTACTACAAGGAAGTAATTTGTTGTATCTTGGGATATAATTGCCATTACTCCATTAACACCGTTGATGGGCAAATTCGTCTTGTAGAAAATAGTGTTATCCCTTGCCTCAGATCCTTTCAACAATTATTCTTCTTCTTCATTTCTAGTTTTGGTTTATAACAAGTTGTTGTTTTGTTTAACTTTGTTTCTGCGTTGTTAAAACTTGTCATTTCATTATCCACGTACAAAATAACATGATACCATATCACCCAACAATTTTAAGACAAATTTTTTCGTTGTTTTGCTTGACTCAAAGTAGTCTAATGGAATTTGTGCTATTTCTTTCTTGAATTGTTCTTGTGTTGGACTTCTGTTTACGTGACTAAAATAAATACCAGTGAGAATACTTCGATTTAAACAACAAATAGTACAAACAATATGGTTTCGCCTTTGGCTATACCACTTCAAAATACTCAAATTTACATGGGGAAAAATCGAAGAAATTTGTAAGACTGGACTTTAAGAGATGACATCAAAAGATGTTGTTTTATTTCACACTTTGAATTTGGCAAAGTTCTTAACCAAAATCCCTCCAATGTTAAAAAAAGGGAAAAATAACCATGAATCAATTATTGCATTGGATGCATGGAAATAATTGGATTTTCTTTGTAAGAATTACATTCTAAATAGATTGGATAATACACTTTATGGAGTGTACGGTGCTATGAAATCGGCCAAGGAACTTTGAGATTCTTTGGAGAAAAAATACAAAACGGAGGACGTCGGCACGAAGAACATCATTGTCGGAAAGTTCATTAATTACAAGATGACAAATTCCAAAATCGTCATTAGTCAAGTGCAAGAATTACAGGTTCTACCTCATTACATCCATGCGGAGAAAATGGAGTTGATTGAGTCTTTCTAAGTTGCTTCTATTATCGAGAAATTCCCACCTTTATAGAGATACTTCAAAAACTATCTTAAACACAAATACAATGATATGTATTTTGAAAAATTGATAGTTCATTTGAAGATTGAAGAAGACAATAGAAAGACCGAAAGGAAGTCTATTGTTTAACTTGGAGCAAACTTTGTTAAATCCGATTCGAGGGTTAACAAAAAGCTTAAGGTCTCAAATAATGCATCGAAAAGAGACAACTCCAAAAATTTAAAGAAGTTCAAAAGCAACTACCACAATTGTGGAAAGTAGGACATCGCTCTAACAAATGTCAAAAGCCTAAGAAGAACGCACAAGTAAATATGGTTGAAAGAGACACCCCATCTCCAGGGGTACAAAAGATGAATCTGTCTATAGTTGTTTCTGGATGCAACAATGTTGGTAATCCAAGTAAATGGTGGATCGATACTGGGGCTACTCATCACATTTGTGTAGACAAGACTATGTTCTCAACCTACAAAGAACTAACTGTTAAACAAAATTTCATGGGAAATTCTGCAAGCCCGAAGGTTGAAGAACAAGGGAAGATTACTTTGAAGATGAATTCCGACAAATTGCTCATCTTCAACAATGTCTTAAATGTATCGGACATTCACAAGAATCTTGCATCCGGGTCTCTACTTAGCAAAAATGACTTTAAACTTGTATTTGTATCCGATAAATTTGTACTCACTAAAAATGTGACGTATGTTGGTAAGTGATACTTATTTGATGAAATATTCAAAATGAACGTTCTTACAATTGTACTGAAACAAAGTATTATGAATAAAAGTTTGAATTCTACTTATATGCTTGAGTTGTCTTGTTTGTGATATAATCAATTAAGACATGCAAATTACAAATACATGCGTAAACGTATGAATGAAAGTTTAATTCCGATGCTTAAATTTGATATTAATCAAAAATGTGAGATTTGTGCTAAGACAAAACGGTCCAAACACCCTTTCATTTGGTTTAAAAGGAACACGACACCTTTAGAATTAATTCATAGCGATATTTGTGATTTGAAATTTGTTCAAACTAAAGGTGAAAAGAAATACTTTATTACTTTCATTGATGACTGTGCAAACTATTGTTATGTGTATTTGTTAAGAAGCAAAGGTGAAGCCTTAGATGTTTTTAAACATTATAAGATTGAAGTTGAGAATCAAGTTTGGAAAACAAATAAAGAACATTCATAGTGATAGATGAGGAAAATACGGGGCACCGTTTGAAGAATATTGTCCAAAACATGGAATCATTCATCAAACAACGACACCGTACTTACCCAATCGAATGGTGTTGCTAAACACAAAAATCTAACTCTTAAGAAAATGATAAATGCAATATTGGTAAGTTCGAGCTTATCCCAACACCTGTGGAAGAAAGCTATAATTTCTGTAAATAGCAATTTAAACAAGATACATTTTAAGAAAATGGATGAAACTCCATATGAATTATGAAAACGTTGTCCTCCTTATAAACACTTGAAAGTGTGGGGGTGTTTGATTAATGTTGAAATACCAAAGCTGAAACAACTGAAAATTGGTCCTAAAACGATTGATTGTATATTTATTGGATATGTCAATAATAGTAGCGCATATAGTTTCTTGTTCATAAATCAGATGTTCAAGACGTATATAAAGGCACCTTAATAGAATCGAGAAATGTATCATTTTTCGAAGATATCTTTCCATGCAAATAAAAGGAAAATGTAAGTTCGAATAAAAGAACTTATGGAACTACAAATGGTACATCAAATGATGAAGAACCAAGGCGTATTAAAAATGTTAGAACATCTACTTTGTTTAGTCCCGATTTTCTAACTTACATGGTAGAAAATGATTCAAATACATTCAATTAAGCAATGTTTACATCGGAAGTACTACATTGGAAATAAGTATTCAATAATGAGATAGATTCTATAATGCAAAACCATACTTATTTCATGTGTTCCAATAGTAAATGCTGGAATTTGGTTTAAAAGAGATGAAATTGGTGAAGTATAAAACCCTGAAAAATGTGAAAAATGATCTTTGCGTCAACTTTGACCAAATATTCGGATTTGATCCGATAGTCAAATTGTGAAAATAAATAGATTAGTTTGTCTATTTGTCGAGTAGATGATCGTGATATATTTAGAATCTCAAAATCAATTCCGGACGAATGAGAAATTGTGATCCAAAGTTTGAGGAAAAATCGATTTTTCAGCACCTAAGGCTATCGCTGAGGAAATATAAGGAAATGGTCAGTTTACTCGACCATATTTTCATAATGGCCTTTGACCACCAAAAAAAGTTAAAAGCTAAAATGATTTAAGTTAAATACCTTATAGTAAACCTAACACCGACCACTACACAACCTGATCATTATCTTCAACAATGTTAGTTTTTTTAGGATTATGAGATTGATTTTTCATTTATTATGTTTCAAAATTTTGTGTATTTATGATCTTCATAATGTTTATTCTTCATTGTTTAGTTAGATAATTGAGTATAGATGTGATTAAGTGTTTATTTTGCCGTAACTTACATTCTTCTTGCCAGAAAATGGCGATTTCTGGCGAGAAGTCGACTAGACCGAATATATTGTCGGGCCAACTATTTTTTATTTTGGTGGCGTAACTTTTTTTCTCCATTTTGTTTTTCAATTGAAAATTCTTTTTAATTCTTTTATTTTTATGATAAAACTTAATTTTTCAATTTTAATGAAATAACATTTATATTCTTTATTTAATTTTTATAATATCCTTTTATTTAATTTGTTTTGTTTTTATTATAAATTTTTTTTTTCAAAATTGTTTTAAAATTCCTTAATTGTTTTCTTCATATTATAAATAATTTTTTTTTCAATTTAAAATTCTTTTTATGATAAAACTTTATTTTTTCAATTTTAATTAAATAGTAATTATATTCTTTATTTGATTTTGATAATTTCATTTTCTTTAAGTTTTTTTTCTTTATTTATTTTTGGTCATTAATTTGTGTTTAATTTAATTTATTAGTAATTTTTAACTCTTTTTAAAAATTCTTAATTACTTTATGTTTATCATAATTTAATTTTTTTTTCAATTTAAAATGCATTTTTATATTCTTTCTTTAAATGTTATATTTTTTTTATTATTTTCTTTAATTTTTTTTGTAATTTTTTTGTTTTCTTCTTTAGTTTATTGAATCAATTATTTTATATTAGCATCAATGTATGAATAATGTGTTTTCAATTTTAATTCAACAATATTTATATTCTTTATTTAATTTTTAGAATTTCCTTTTGTCTAATTTTTTTTGTTATTATTAATATTTTTAATTATATCTTTAATTTATTTTTCTTTTTTGTCTACAACTCTTTTTTTTCCTTTAATTTATTATTTTATTAGCATTTTTGTAAATGAATCTATTTATTATGTATAGTAGTTACAATTCGATTCGCTTAATTTTTCGAGATTATGCTTTATTCTATTATCTCTTGTTCAATGTTTTAACGTTTGAATTTTTGCAGGATGAAGTACCGTCTAGATGCTGAGTTGAGACAAATGGTGGGAAAACTACTTGGAATAATAGCTTTGAGAGTTTTACTACCGTACTGGATCTGTTCATTGATAAACACAGAGATATGCTACGGTAGTCATTCTTGTTTCCCCAGTATCAGTTGAGAGAGGTGCAATACTCTACGCAGATTATTGATGTACTACTATATCGTTTGCTTAGGCCAGTCAATGGCAATGCCCTCTACTTCAACCTCGGGGGCAAGGTCGCTAGTTTTTCTATGTTTGAGTTTGCTTTGATAAATGGACTGAAGATTGCGAGCGATGAAACAAATCGCGACGATACTCATAGAAGAAATAGGTTGTACGACAAGTATTTTCAGGGATATGAGACGGTGTTTCTTCCATAGTTGGTACTTCTATCGCAGTTGATTAGAGAAATCAGGGAGTGGCATCAGATGTTAAACAGATCGAAGCTGTGACTAGTCTACATCCTTGAAAGTGTGGTGAGGTGTCATCACAAGAAGACTGCGATCGACATTTTAAATTTGGAAGCTGTTGACGACATCGATACCTTCAACAACTATCCATGGGGACAGAGATATTTTGAGGACATCGTACACATTTTCACCAGGTCACATTCAAAATCTAAGGGGTCCGTACGTAAGTACGACACTTATGGATTGCTCATAGCATTGTTCTTAAAATTCATTCTTTCAAAACTTATTTTCAACCACACATTCTTCAAAAAAATAATATTATACGTAAATTAAATTTTTTTTAATTTTTAACCACATATTTTCCATCACATCACATCATAAAATACATTTTCTTCTCCATAATGTGCATCAAACATCCCTAAATGTGAGAATATTTTTTATACTAAATTTATATATAATAATTGTATGTGCTGCAGATCTGGGCATATGAGATTATTCCCTCTTGGGTACCCGATTCTGAGTTTATGGGAGACACGTTGTCCTTGAATGCATCATTGGCAAGCATCCCAGCAGACGGATGTCCATCGACAGACAGTTATCAGCCTTCCTTGACGACCTTTAGGTGAGTATTATATATTTGCGATTTATATTGTATGTCGTTTCGAAATCTCAATACATGAATATCAACTAGTTGAAATGTCAATATGTCAGCTTGAAGTCCTAACCAAGTTAACACCATCGATAGAGGATGAGGGTTGAGGTTTTGTGTGTGAATTAACCATTATGTATACTCAAGTTGACCACTCCGATTCCATCATGAGACCAATAAATCCAGTCATGGGTACAAGAGGAGGTAGGAGTGTTGCGACGAGAGTTGAGTGGCGAGATATTAGATTTATGCCATGTTGCACTGCTATGAGGCCATATAGTAGACCTTCAAGATGAGGTCATAGCGTTTCGAGATGATGTAGTAGGCAGACGGGAGGGTGACATATGGGGTGATGGAGAGGGTGACGGAGATCGGAGTCACACATAGTTGTGGACACATGATGGTAGTGGCTATCCCCGGGGCAAAGGATGTGCTTGGGATATAGAGAGTAGCCTCGATGATGGAGAAGATGGTGAGCCCCGGCGAAGGAGGTGGCGATCTACGGGACGAAGGAGGTGACTGATGAGGAGAGGATGCCGTCATGATAGAGGGTAAGAAGCATGCTAATGACGTGCCGTAGAAGGTGGTGGGCAAGAGGTTGAGATTTTCATCACGATCGTCGTTTCTCGCTACACGACTGAGGCGAAAAGGATGACGTTCATTGATAGAATGTACCACAATCTCTTCCGGGAGGTAGACCATTCCAAGTGGAAGCGTTCGAGACAGAGTGCCTGGGTAAGTATTCTATGGTTTTAGTAAAGTACTAACTCATATAAACTTATTTTAATATTTTTTCTGTTTCTCTTTTTCAGAGCTAGCCACACAATAGCTCAAAGAAAGATCCCGAATGCTTATAAGTGGTTTCATGACATCATGACTTCGAGAGCTTGGCTCGCCAACGATGAAAGTGTAATATCACAATTGTTATTACTATGTATACATAATTTTTTATTTATTAAATGAAATAACTCCTTTTTTTATCGGTGTTTCTTGATGTATAACATCGACTTGACTATGGACTTGTTGCGCGATCGGGCTCAAAGATATCCGAGATCATTTGACATTCCTGGCCGAGTCATATTGAGCTCCGAGTTCCTACGTGTCGTTACCATTGAGTATCAGTCGCTCCAACTTATTGGTACTGAGTACATGGTGCCACAATATATGTTCAAGTGGGTCATAAGGATGTGACCGAGTTTTGGGAGAAAGTTATAGGACACACATGTACATTCTAGTGATAGCGAATCATCACTGCTTTGCCATGGAGATCATCTTTGATGATTCCACTATATATGTGTACGACTCTTATCATTAATGTCTAACACAGGGCAACTCGAGCTTAACTTGGAGCTGGTACCTGTGATAATCCCTTTGATGGGTAAATGAGTGGGGGTGATTGTGCAGGACATACTAGTTATCTATAAACACGATGACGACGAGACAGTCGAAATCGTAAATATTTATAATTTTTTAATTTGAAACTTAGTTTTTAGCTACATGGTACTGAGCAACACATTATTATTTAATTGCAAGGGTGATGTAATATGTTCGCAATAAAGTATATTGAATTTTTGAATATAACACATAAGGTTGATGGAATCAATCAATCCTAGATACAAAATTGGATGAATCAATAAGTGTATGATTTGTATGAATTCAATTATGATTCGTAAATATTGTATATTTAATTATGAAATGATTGTAAATATTGTTAAAAATGTAAATATTGTATATTTAGTTGTTTATTTAATTGTGAAATATTGTAAAAAATGTAAATATTATTCTTTAATAGCGATACCATTACATATCCGTCTAATTGTAATTTAGAGGAATCTGACTTGCACAAAATTGGTGAATATACCATGTTGCTTTGCACCTGCCGTACCTACGAGGATAAAGAAACTCTTCGATAGTGGTATTCTAGACGTACATGGACGTCCAGGACCACGCAGTTCAATTTCATGTGACAACAAACTATTAACTGGAGAATATGGTCGGGCTTCCTATTTGGCTTCATTCAGTAGAGGAAATATAGTTTCAGCATACATTGCTCTTCAATAATCAGCCGTGTAATAAGGAGAGTATAAGGTTCTCCCTGCAAAGCCTCTATACATAGCCATTATGACTATATGCTCACGTGGAAAACTCTCCAATTGAAATCGACTACAAGTGCAAGTCTTATTAGTCAAGTCCAACGCGTATGCGATATTATGTACAAATTTCACGAAGAAGCGTAACTCATCCAGTGGTTCTACATTCAACTTCATCGCAACCTCTACCGCCTTGAAGAGTTTATCCTCTTGAGCAAGTGCTAGCACGTTCTGCAGCTAGTTTCGAATGTTTTCAATCATGCGAGAATTGATAACTTTCGATCCTTCTTGAATAATGTATTGAGAGACTCCGCATTGTTCGATACCATCATGTTGTATCAACATCTGGAAAAATATGAGCACGCCTAATGTTCAATCCCCATTTTTGTTAGATACTCCCATGTCTGGAATGATTTACTTCATATTTCAACCATGAACTTATTACACTTTTTAACACTGTAAGTTTTGACCGCTCTCCTGAACAATGAAACAATGCCTTTTCCTCGATACCTAGTTTTCAGGTTGCCTTGTATATAGTACATGCAATACCTATGATGTGTCTCGGGAAAAACTTTAGCGATACTATTTATTATAGATAGTCCCCGACCAGTTACGAAGGTAAGGTCCTCGACTACCCCGATTCTTCCCTCAGCTTTGTAAAGAACCAACGCATTGACCGATGTTGGCATCTTGACATGTAGCAATAATCATTTTGCCTTCGTATCTAGCTTTCAGAGTTATAGCATCGACTAAAATTAGAGGTCACATCGTATTTCTAAATCGTCAATTACATTGTCTAATAGCCGTGAAGAAAAACTTAAAACAATTCTCGCCATTTGTCTCAATAAAAAATGTCGAGCCAGAATTCGTTGTCTACATGTTATGGCAATACCTAACCAATTTAGCATAACTCTCCTCGGCCGAGCCCATTAAATCCTCTAATGCGCATTCTTTCTCCTTCTATGCCTTTGGTAGCTCATGATTACTCTGTACTATCGACGAACATCGTTAATGATTTTTGAAGGTCTGTAGATCGTTGTGGGTCTTGATACTTGTGCATTATCTGTCGACCAATAAACCATGCTTGGGCTTGTCTGTGATCATTTCTACAAATTTTCACTTCGCAAGTATGTTTCCGTGTCTATTTGCAAACTATAAATAACTCATTCGTGTCCTCTTCATCGTTCACAGACGCCAACGACAACCGTCGTCAATACAGATATTTGTCAACAATGGCTTGCTTGATTTCTTCACTTTAAACTCAAAGTTGTACTTCAGTGCAATTCGGTGCACATCTTCCTACAAATCTTTATTTATTTCAAACAGTTGCTCGACATATAAATCCTCATCATCGAGAACTACACGCAAAAAATTAGATGATTGTCCACTCGATCCAGCCCCTACGCTCTCGCCCCATGCATATCTATGATGAGATAAAGTACTGACGAAATTCTGTGTGTAACAGCGAGATCAAGATGAGGAACAATTGTATCGAAAATAACCACATCATCCTCACGAGCTATCTCCAATGTATCCCAAAAATTATTGGCAGTGTGATCCCCTCTATCCGAATTTCGTGTTCACTTTCGACGACATTCATTTTCACTAAAGTTACGCAAAGAGAAGTAGTGTGCATATTGTTCAATTCAAGTAGATAATTCACTTCAACATTAAAAGTAACCTTCATAAGTGGAATTGGAATTGATGAATGCTCGTCGAATTGAAATCTCAATTCCATATTGTACTGAGATGGATCGTCATTCAACTTGTTTTGTAAATCATGGTACATTCCCGCACATGATCTACTCGATGTTATGGAAATTGGAATACCACCACGTATATCACTCGTCAATTTTCATACACATCGATCTTTTTCATCCAATTCGAAATCACCAAAGTAACAATCAAGATTACAACTATATTTGAATGATGAAACATAGTTTTAATTATAAGAAAAAAAAAGTGAAAAATCGGCTCAATCACTAGGCAATATAAATTTATTATAAAAAAAAGTCAGGATGGCTGTGTTAACAGTGAGCCCAGAATTAACAATGTCATGAATCTGTCTGAAAGAATATATATGCAAATGAATTTTTTTTCTTGTTTTTGCTTATAAAAATTATAGATCTATTAATTTTTTTTATCTAAATGTTAATCTATGTCGAAATAAGATTTATCGATTAAAAATGTATACTAATTTAATAATTTAAACACACGTAAATATACTTATCGATTCAAAGTGATTGATATAAAAAAATATTTTCTTGCTCAGCGTTTGATAAATTTCTAAGATTTTGAAGTTGAAGCAGATGAAAGATGAGAGCATTTTTGTCTGTATTGAAATAACTAGATAAGAAAAGTTAGTTGATTTTGAAATTTTAAATGAGAAGTGTTTGGTTTTCACTTGTTAACTAAAATGGTAATATTGTCTTAAGAAAACAGTATTTTATAATGGTATAACATACTTAAGGACATCTTTGTCTTGTAACGTCTAAGGGTGTGTTTGAGCCACATTATTTAGAAAGAATGTATTCTGGAATAGTAAATTGATGGAGAATGTGTGGTTGAAAAAGAAGGAAAAATTATTGATGTAATGGAAAATATTATTTAATTAAAGAATGTGTGGTTGAAAATGAGTAGAAGAATAAAAATGAAAATTTTAATGTGTACCAAACAGGAGCTAAAAGACCATTGTGGAAATATGCAATTGTTGAAAATTTAAAGTGCAAATTAGGGGGTTTGACCGAGCCATTTTTAAAAGTACCTCGACTGTCGCTTGAGCTACACCCAACGCCACGCGAGCAACAGACGTCCTGCTTTTAGAGTTGGAGCAATGCATGGGCGACAGGCGAGCAACTGGAAAGGTCGCGACCCTTGATAAATGTTCATTAGTTTTGGAGCGTGTTTTTCCTTCCACAAATTCTCAACCTCTATACGTCGGACATTTTGGACGTCATTTAGGCATCCCAAATTATATTCTTGAATCTTGCATAAAATTCGTATCAAAACTCTCCAAAACTTTGCATTCAAAATCATTCTTTGTAAAGAGGAAAATCCGTTCAAATTCGTGGTGACCTTGTATTTTAAAGTGCTTTCCGTTGCATCTTAAGAAAAGAGTGTTATCAATCGCCTTGGATTCTTTCATCCATTCTTCTTTTTTCATTTCTACTTTATATTTATACCAAGTTATTTTTGTTTAATTTTGTTCCTGTGTTCTTAAACTTACTTTTTGTTATCCACGTACAAAACATTATACCATATCGCCCAACTGTAAAAGTGTCTTGGAATCAAAACAAGTAAATAAAAAGGATCAACCAAACTATTCTCTCAAATTGACTTTTTGTTTTTACAATAGAGCCCTAGGGGTCCCTTTCTTATAAGAACTCTTTAAATACTCAAGATCCATCAAATTCGGATATTGAATGTGAAGCCTGATAATACAATAGACTTAAAGCTGCTTGAAACAGTTCACTTCGAGATGAACAATATAAGAGACCGAGGAGACACAAATGAGATTTGAGAGGATGCATCTCATTGATTCCGAATTTTGACTCTGCCCATGCACAGCGTAAAACTAATATCACAAAATTATCGAAACAAGTTTCATGGCACTAGAGATTAAAAACAATCGAGACTAAGGCAAAATTTTGTTTGACAAAGACGATCTCATTTTTCACTATCTAGTTGCCCCCTTAACATATCTAATCAATATAGTACTCTACAAGTAAATTACTATAACTTTTCTTAATGTCCATGTAATACAATCAAATTACTCGGAGCATCTGAAGAACGTGCAAGACTGCTTTGAATAGAAGTACAAATGCTAAAATTGTATCATAAATGGATAATATAACTCAAAATACTAAGCTACTTATAACTAACAACTTTATTTCTCGTTACTTTCTGTGGTGTAATCTTTTCAAGTTTCCAAGAAAGAGATTTACTATAATCGACATTTCATGGCAAAATAATCGCATCCTTCGTAGACTTCCAAACTGGACTGACCCAGTTCATCTTCTTTGAAGCAAGCACATCGTTTGCTCATTTTCCCAGTCAAAGCTATTTCTACTGGTCTCTGGACTAACCTTGGATAGCCATTGTCGCACCATACCTGTAACAAATCATTTGAGCAGAGATGCAAGTTACGGGTTTTCTACATTAAAGAAAATAAATGTGTAAACTGTTTTCAGAAGTCGTAGCTAGTCTTGCTAGTTAGAGAACACTCATTTGTGACGCTCAAAGCTTTGATTGCACATTATCCTATGTATCTAATAACGTAATCAGTCTCAAAATTAGTAGAAAATCTACTACATTTGCATTCGGCTAAGTTAATAAGTAAGCTCTCAAGTAAATAGATTTTTTGATTCGTTAAAGTTAGAAATAAGTTTTTATTTTATTTTATTTTCAATTTTAAGGTAAAAGTTACTTAGCCAAACATGTTAATTGTTGGGGCATATTCCGCTATTACAAATCGTCCGGAATAATGAAAACTTATGGATGATCTAAAAGTCATACCTCCGAACCCTCATCCTGACTCCATCTTGAATTACAGCTGGGTACTTGAGCTTCTTCATTCTTCTGTTTCTCAAGTAGCTGTGCACCTCTGGCAGCCTTTGCTTCAGCCCCTTTCAAGTACTTCGTGGGGTTGCCTTCAATATCATAATAGCAACCAACCAATTTACCCATGAATCTGTAAGTAACAATTCAAGGACAAAGCAACAAATCGTTTCACTCAAACAATCAAGCATTTGCCACCAAATATGCATGGACAGTTTTAGGATACGAGGAAACAGAAGATTGGAAAATGCAAAAACACGGTCATTGAAAAATTGTCAATTGATTGAAATCCCAAGTAATTTCACTAGTAAAATCCCGAGGACTTCATGATCTCCCTCAATTTCAAGAAGCAAAATTTAGGGGGAAAAACTCGCTACAGAGAACATATGCACAAACAATCACATGAATTTTTGTGGGCAATGAGATGTTTCTGCAACTCTGATCGTGTGGAAACATTAACAATTTGATTTCTGCATCTGAAGACTTGAGAAAGCATTACCAAAGCTTTATGTCAAATATGCATCTGCACAGCCATATTTGACGCCATCTATTAAAGCTGGAAATAGAAGTACTCTTGAAAGGCTTTTGCTTGGATAGTTTTTACTTGAAAATTTTATTATTTACATCAAGTTGTCAACAAATTCAAATAATGGAGTGAGCTATTACTCACATGTAAGTCCTGAAGTAGAAATCTCGCCATTCAACAATGCTTTTCACCTTAAGATACATAATGTTCAGATGTAAGAAAGGGAACTAATAATTAAAAAAAGAACATAAATTCAAGAAACAGCATAATGCATAAACCCGTCCTAATCTAATAGACAGAAGAGGCACTGCATTTTGGCAGTGGAGGGAAAGTGGTAAGGGGGGGTTTCTTTTCTTCTCTCTTTTATTTCCCCAGGAAGAGTTGAAGGGATCACGTGTTGTAGGCACTTGTTTAAATGTGTGGACTGAAAAGATCGTGGATTGACCACAGAATAGACATTAAATAAGCAAAGTGCACTAAGGCATTTAGTATTCTTGGTGCTTAAGCCCAAAATGGCAAAGGAGGAGGAGCATGTTTCATCAAAACAAAGCTTGCATTATATTAAATAGAGTTTCTTCATAGACAAAATTTTCCAGCTAAAATATTGCAGTATTTCCAGACCAAAATAAGATCAAAAGTTATTTCCAAATAAAATATTTCTAAGTAACTTAGAATTGATGCCATTTCAACAGCCAAAAAACCAAGGCAATTTAGCAAATTAGAAGAAAACAATTCTGTGGAAAGAAAGATGAAAAAGTTCAATAAGCATGTCTTTTTTCTCGGTTTTGCACTATTTTGGGCTGGCCGTGCTTAGATAAGGGACTTCGCTATGAATAGCACCTCAGATGCTTCACACTACAATTCGGGCTTTGATGAGTGCCTAGACAAGCTTTTGAAAGATATGTACTGTAGAGTGGCATACGAACCTCCCAAAATATGCAATACAAACTTAGGAAATATTGACTTACCTCAGTGCTAGACAAACCACGCAAGGAGTCAGTCAGTCCCTCACCTGTTTATCCACGAACATGATTTACAAAACACAGAATGAGTTGACATTGCATCGTATGCTATAGTTATCAAATTAAACAAGGGAAATATAGACTTGGCTAAAACTACCCACCATGCTCCTACATGTTGGGGGATAGGGGGAGAGGATACTCAAGTTAGCAGGTGACCCTATATCAAAATCAGGAGTCAAAAAATCAGATAACCCTAGGAGGTGATTTATTTATTTTTTTACGTAATCTTCCAACATTTTTTAGCATTAAAATGTAAATTGTTAAATTACGATCATATGGCAGGAATTATAACATAAAAGTAGGAAACAATTCTCAATTCTCTCAAAAGGAAACAAGTGTACCAAATATTAGGAATCACCAGTTAATTCCTTCAACCAGTGCTCAATGGACAATTGGAACCATAACATAAGTCAGAAGAAAGTCTGTTCAGCTTTTACAATAGCAAATATGCAGTCTGTCCAAAAACAGAGTCATCATAAATTCTGAAATCTTTCAACAAAACTACCCCGAACTCGCTTGAAAAAGAAATTCCAAAAATGGGCTATTTACATAAAAGATGGTCAGCCTTGTCACAAAACTAACTCAAAGTCTATCAAAATTCGTTACTTTCAACAGCTAGAGAATCAGTAGCAGAACCAGCAGGCAATATTTGACTGTTTGGGAAGTAATAAGTTAAGAGTAAAGCAAATGTTCAATAAAGTTTAAGTTGTAATTGAGGACAATGAAAGATGTATTTTCTGATAGCAATTAAATTTTTGGAACTCAGAATTGGAGTTTGTGAAAGAACTTGGTGATGAGAAAAATAAATAACTCAGGGTTGCATAAATAAATTTATTGTGAAGAAGAAATAGAGGAGAATCCACTCATGGCAAAATGGAGATAAAACAAAAACATGTAATTTTTTTACCATGTACAGCTCTCGCATCACAAATGCATAGATAGATCAGAAGAAGAGATGGAAGCCAAGAAAACTTGAAGTCCTAGTTTCAGCATGATTTTGAATATACTGTTGCCCCCCAACTACGATGGCTTATTAGACAACTTGGACTGCATGTTGCTAAACAAATTATCTATGACCAAATTTCGGCATATGGAACAATTATGAAATACCACCAATTAAGCAAAAACATGACTAAAAGCTGACAGCCAATACATTAGAGATTACAAAGACATGATGAACTACCATAGACAATTCCCAATGCAGGACCTATAATTTAGCTCTAGACTTCCAAATTGGACATTTTTCTCCGACCATATAATGGCTGTTGCACAAGGATAATTATTCAATAAATTAATTCAAATGCATGGGAATGCCTCAAATCTAGCACTCTGTTTCCATTGACAGAAATGGGAAAGGATAGGAGAGTTCGATATGCATGTTCAAAAAAGTCGAATTTAAATAAAGGAGGAGAAGAAGAAATAGGAACAACATTTAAATTTTGTTTCTTTTTCATATGTGGGTCTTTGTTTCCTTTAATTAAATCCATCCTGTGAAACAAAGGATAGTTAATTCTTAGGGTGAATAAATAGAGACTACTGCTAAGGGATATAGAGGTAACAACTGATATTGTGATAATCCTTATAGCAACCTATTATGAGAGAATGCTTTCTCCTTCTCTTGCAGACCCTCAAGGTAGATGCCAAGAATTTATGGGCTTCCTTCCTATTTCTAACATATTATAAACAAGACGCATAAATTACTCTATCCATCATATTCTTTCTTCGCCTTTGTAACTAATTCTTTCTTTCCTAAAATCCTGCCATACAACCAATTTCATCTAATAAATCACAACTACACCTTTTTGTACAAGGAAAAAATAGGAAATAAAGTTGCAGGGGATATAAATGAGACGGAAAAAGTCTAAACTTAGAGGTATTATTTGAGAGGGTACAACCGAAATAGAATCTATACCTGTAAAATTTCCCGAAACAAATGCGCGGGAAGCATCCCTGAGAAAATCATGGTTTCAAATATTAAAATGCCAAAAAGGAGATAACAATCTCACTATTTTCTGTACCTTGACAAAATCATCATATCTTTTCTTACATCAAATGAATATCAGAATCAATGATATTATAGAAAATGTTACCGACAAATTTATATCAAGTTCTCAAGTATTATTAATAGGTAGCACAGACAAATGTCAACATGCATTTGTAGCCATTTAAAGGAGTTTAAAACAAATGGATTGATATTAAACTCGTACGTATCAAAGTCATGAAGTAAGCACGATCTAGCTTGTGTAAATTAAGACAGGTCTTTAACTACATAGTCAAATACATATATCATGTCCAAATGCATGCACATAGAAAGTCTTCAGCATTTTTCTATAGTCAAATGCTATCTAACAATTGAGAGAAATTGTTAGCATAAATTATATATGATAAATATGAGTTGTGCAAGTAGAGTTTCTACTCATGTACATGATCTGTGGCTAACTTACTATCGTATATTTTCAATAAAAACTATAAAGACCGCCATGGTCTTAATATTCAGCACTTGAACAATTTTTAAACAAATGCTCAATATGCTTTTTAAAAGAACTTGTAGATTCTACATTGTGAATGTAACATACTTGTTCATTTTTTGGAAAAAAATTATCTTGCATTGAATCAGAAAAGTTACATGGTATTGAAAGGAAAAGGGGACAACTATTTTAAGCTATTTTACAATTATACAATCAACAAAAAAAGAAGAGGAATCCTAGAGATATTACATAATTTAGAAGCATATAACAAAGAAACCAAAATAACTCGAATTAAAGAACTCTGCTGATTCTATGCAACATTTAGGCAAAATGTCTGATTTTATCAATTCCAACAAGCCACAATTATGACTCGAATTTCTACACTCCCCTCAAGTTGGTTGTTATCATTCCCAACTTGATAACCTCCTATTGAGACTGTTGTCTCAGAGATGTTTTCATGAAATTAAATGTATGTCCACTTTTGTGCGTGATGGGGTTGTGGGCTATGCTGAGTGTAACCTAATTATCATACTATAGTTTCATATAAGTTATATCCGGGAACTTAATTTTTCAATTAATAAGCAATTTTACTTAAAAAATTAATTGTATAAACTAAGCTTAACATGCTCTAATGATAATATACAAGCAAATATGAAGAGAAAGGAGAACGGACCTTCCCGCAAAATGGTTATAACCTCCTCCGGCACCGTAATGGCTTTTGCCTTTAGTTACATCAAACACTGACCTGATAGAAAAACGAGATTTATTAAAAAAGAAGCTTTTAGAACTATCCAGAGAAAATGCATGTGAATAATTATAAAAATCAAAGAGCAATACCCAAGAATGCCAAGAAGAATAGGCAATTGAGGATCAGTGCCATTGAATAGAGCAATTTCTTCCACAGTGAAAAGTTTCTGAAAAAAGACACTGGTGAGGATCCAATAGATTACAATACGGTAAAGATGATAAATATAGAAATGGAAACAAATTTTTACCTCTTTAGGTTGATTGTGTGGAGAATTGAAAGGGAAAATTCTTAATATGAAGATTGAGAGAAGAGCTAAGCAAATAGGGATCCAAAAGAATGGGGACCAACGCATCTTTTTCGCTTTGCCCAACTCTGAGCTCGACGACCGATTCAAATACGATTGAACTCAACTTCAAGTCGACTCCAAGATTTTATGGTAAAGTACAGTTCGAAGATCACGAACATGATGTTTCAGTTTTCAATTTTTATTAGTTTTTTTTGCAGATTTCTATTTTGAGATTCAAACAAACGTTTTATTTAAAAATTTGTCAATATATTTTGTGTTATTTAATTTTATTAATTTCATTAATTAAAAAATATAATAATATATGTTAATATATTATCATACAATCTATACATTTTAAAGTTGATAAATCATATATTTTTACTTGTTATTATATTAAGATAAAATGCAATCAAACATATAAAATAAAAAATAATAATGTAGACCAAGAATTTTTAAATATTTTTATTCAAATAAAAAATTAAAAAATTTATTTATATTGCTAATAAGAACTTTTATATTTTCAGAATTTTAAATCTTTGCATTTTTGTAAAAAATTAAAATTAAAATTTTCATTTTTAGAATTTTTATTTTTAAATTTTTTGATTTAAATAAATTTTTTAGTTAAAACACTTATTTCTTGTTTCTTGAGTGTTTTTGGTGTTTTAATTGAAAACGCTAAAATGTCAAACCGATGTTTTGATTTTTATATCATAAGTTTATTCTTATTTTCGAAAATACATTTTTAAAAATATCAAAAGAAAAAAAAAGTTTTTGAGTGTTTTACAAAACAGAAAATTGAAAACAACTTGAATATAACAAATCAAACGCACATTCAGATTTCTTACTTTATTTTCAGCTATTCCTCATTTTTATTGTTTATAACTAAATGATTTTAAGTAGACATGTTTTTTATATAACCAAGGAAAGTGCTAATAGACTTTTTTTCAAAAAAATAAAAACAAATAAATTATAAACATTTATAGAATTCATCAAGATATCAATTTGACTCGATAGATTGGGAGGCTCGAAAAAATTGAGGCCCTGGCCTCGTCAACTTGTGTGGCTGGTCGAGCTACACAAATCGATCGGCCATTGATGAGCCACATAAACACGGGCACACAAAATGGCTCGCCTACAACACATAAATATTTACAGCTACTAAAATCTAGGGATGGCAAAAAAATTCGTCAGCTTGAGCTCGGCCCGAAAAAAGTCTGAGCCGTCGAGCCGAGCCCCATTTTGGGGCATCAGCTCGAGCCAGGCCCGGCTCAGGCTACTCGCCGGCCCGTGATTAAGTAATATATAAAAAAATAGAAGTAATATATAAAAAAAATAAATTTTTATTTGTTTAAATGTATTTTTTTTATATATTAATATTTAGTTATTATTTATAACACGTATAAATCGCACAAATTTTAAATACATTATAAAAAATTATAGATTTATAACGAATAAAAAAAAAATATGAGCCGGCTCGGCTCCGGCCCAACTCGGCCCGCTAAGGCTGAGCCGAAAGCTCGAGCCGAGCCTTAATTTTTTGACCGAGCTTTTGCTCGACTCGGCTCAGGCCCAAAAAAACTCGGACCTGTTTTGCTCGTGCCGAGCTTTGAGTTTCGGCTCGACTCGACTCGTTGACATGGCTACTGAAACCTTTAAAATAAGTCATTGTTACATCAATCAAAATTTGTAGAAACAAATAATTTTTTTATTATAAATATGAGCTAAAATAAGCATAACCATAATTGCAAAATTTTAGAATGCCACAAATTTCCCAAAAAACAAAGTGAGCCCGCTCGACGCCTAGACTAGATTTTTCGGCTTGGCTAGGCATGTTTACATCACTAAAATTCATTTGATTTTTAAAAACTTTAAATTTAGAAAAAGAGTTGCATATAAGGTATTGCACACTTCTAAATGGTTGCTTGCATAATCAAATGATAACACAATAACAAATTTATATTTTTAATATTTTTCTAAAAGAATATAAAAGGAATAATTCACCTAAATTAAAAGATAAAACTAAAATACCAAAAAAGAATTGTTATATTTTAATATTTTTTGACGAAAAAACCTCTAATATTCAGTATTATCAATATGTTCAAATAAGTAGAAAGCTAATAAGTTAGACAACAACCATTACATAAAAAAATAATTACAAATTAATTTATTTTATAAAAATTTAATTAAAACTGATCTTTCTCTATAGATATTGGAGGAAACTATGAAGAGAAGAAAATGGAAATCTCATAAGAAATGTTATTTACAAATTGATCCTTTTCAGAAAAGAAGGAAAAAAAAAGAGGAAGATTAAAGAAACAATGAGAATTTTAAAATAGGCGATCCACCATTTTCTGTTCATTTAGGAAACATTTATTTATTTTCCAATTTACCCTTAAATATCTAGCAAACTAAGGGTGTGCTTGAGCCACATTATTTTGAAAGAATGTATTCTAGAATGGTAGATTGATGGAGAATTTATGGTTGAAAAAGAAGGAAAATTATTGATGTGATGAAAAATATTATTTTATTGAATAATATGTGGTTAAAAAATAAGTAGAATAATGAGAATTAAAATTTTAATGTGTACCAAATAGGGGCTAATTCTCAAATTCAGGATTCAATGGTCCATAATGTATAGAAAATATCTCTACAAATACATAGCCAAGTTGACTGAGGAAGTATGATTTAACTGATAGCTTCCCAAATACGTCGTCTCTCATTCTCATTTTCACTGTACTGCTGTAATTCACGCTTACCAAACCAAAATCGAGGCATGTTTCTAGGTTTGAGTGTGCTAGTGTGTATGTGCTTTGCTTTTTCAATCTCTTAAGACGTGAATTTGAGAGTCCAGGCTGTGGCTGATATCCGAATATAAATGAGAGAGTAAAATTCGTTCTTTTACGTTCGATAACGCTAGTGTGATTAAACTTATTATCGATAGACTGCATAGGGTGCTTCAACTCGATTT
>CAIGRP010125636.1:0-21071 GCA_903798385.1 Fraxinus cuspidata | reverse complement strand
CAAGGCAACAAACAATCATTATGCCGATAAGGCAACATGTCAATAAAACTACTAATCTTACAACTTGAATGATATTGCTCTAACGACAATCAAAATATAATTTAGTAAGTCGACAAGGCAACAAAAATAATTCATAATGTCGGCAAAATAATAACAACAATAATTATGCTGACAAGACAACATTTCAACAAAACAACTTAGACAAGTAGGGGAAAACATTCAATTCAATATTTTGCTGACAAGGCAATAAGCATAGAGATGAACAACTTGACTTACTAGGGTGTATTCAAGCTNAAATAATAACAACAATAATTATGCTGACAAGACAACATTTCAACAAAACAACTTAGACAAGTAGGGGAAAACATTCAATTCAATATTTTGCTGACAAGGCAATAAGCATAGAGATGAACAACTTGACTTACTAGGGTGTATTCAAGCTTTTGCTTTTCCTATGTGTTTGTGGAATTAATCATGTTGATACTTGACAAAATCCCCTATTGACAATGAAGAAGAATTCCGCATGAGATTTTAGAAAGAACTTTTCTACACGAGTAATGTAATTTTCATTAATTGAACAATGTAAATTATGGAATTAAATAAATTTCAGTCATGAATATACAAAATAAAATTCAAAACAGCAAACTAAGAGCTATCCAATTCATAATTTTTCAAGTAAATTGAAAACCCTAAAAAGCCCTAATTTCAAACAGTCGAATATGAAGTTAACCAAAAACATAGCCACTCAAACCCATCCATACATAATTTAAACTAAAAGTGTGAAGTAAAAGATTCCTACTAAAACTCAAAAAGAAAAAGAGAAAAAATCAAGCAAAATCAATTAATCAATTATGGGTTTCCAAGATAAAATAAAGTTAATTTTATCACCATGTAATCATCAGCCATAGTAAACTTTTGAAAATCAACTCAACACACTCAACCACAAAAGGCCGAAAAGTAAGGGAAATCAAGTTATGAGCTGTGAGAGTACAACTAAATATATCATACCTTTACACCATGTCTGTGAGCAGTATTGGTCCAAAATGAGGTGGCAAAGTCACCAAATTATGCAAAAAAACACAAAAATATCAATCAAATACCAAATTGCGTAAGCATCAACATTCACCCCACCTTGCACAAATTTATCATCACATTGACAGAGTTTTCGACAGAGAAAGTAGCCAGTTCGAAATTACAAATTAGGTTTGGGTTTGAATTCAATCTTACATTTCAAGATTGATTTTGTGGGTTGGGTTTGATTTTATTACATTTTGTTTGGACCAAAAACTGAAATGAACTCTTCAATATTTTTTTTTATGGACACGGGCTCGCCATATTAGTTAGTGAGCTAAACCAAAAAAGGGAGGGGGAGTACTGGATCTGGGCTTGGACGAGCACGGGCTGTAGTCTGGGCCGGCTCGTGCCTGGATCCACCCCTGATTATTCACTCTTCTTCTGGAAAATGAATTTTATAATAGCATAATAGTTGTTCTTTTTATTCCAAGTACTGAATTTACATCATTTTTAATTTTATCATTTCAAGGTGGTGGTACTTTCTTTATAATCTATCAAGTATAGGTATATCTAATGCTAATCCTACCGCACTACTAATCTTTTGAAATCTAATAAAAATGGCTGTATATACTTCATATTACTTATACTTATTTTTTAATTCTTCTAAAGCTTTATTTTGTTCATAACAATTATCTCTACTAGTGTCAGTTTCTATAATTATTTCTCTAATAGAACTAGTAAAATTTATAGCATTTTCACACTCGACCATTCTACTTGTCTTTTTCCTAAATTTTTTTAAACTTTATCCTCCCAATCATATAATTTTGCATGAGGAAAATGATAATCGCCTCTAATGTCATATTCTTTGTTCATGGGTTCTTTTCTTTTTCCAAATTCTTAGTCTGTTTTTTATTTAAATTTTTTTATAACTTTCTCTACTTTCTTTCGTCTTGATTTTTTCATTTCTTTTATCTTCTAATAACATTTTAATTTCTACTTCTCTAGGTTTTCTAAAATTTCTATAATATTTCGTGTCTATATATCCAAATTCCTTTTTTTCATCTTTGATTTTGTCTCCTTCACTATCTTAACTTAATGTATTTATTTCTTCATCACTTTCATATTCTTCTATTTTGATATATTTACTTACTTCTTCAATTTCGTGTTCATTATGTTTTGTCTATTTACTAGAGTTCCACTACTATTTTTTGTACATAATATTATCTTCAAGTACCAATTTTAGTCTTTCTAAAACATTCCTAAAATTTAGTCTAGTCCTACATTTATTTTTGAAGAGAATTGTTTAGTTGGGATGGCTTTTGTGCCTTTTTTGTCCTAATAAAGTAATTATTTGATTATTTTTTAATTTACAATTAGTAGTACTATTTTCACTAATTCTTCCTGTAAATCTTGTGCATATTAACAAATTATCTCAATCTCTTTTCATTTGATATCCTTTACTTTTTACTCTTATTTATTGTCTTTATAAAAAAAATTATTTTAACTAAATATTCTGGTGTAAAATATACTGTTCCTCATTTATTATTCATATCTGATTCTATACTTCCCAATAATATTAGTTCTCTGTCTCTGATTTTGCTATCATATAAACATACTAATACTTTCGTTCCTATGTTTTCTCTATGAAGTACTTTACTCATACTATAATTAATCCTAAATGAGTTTGTTGAAGATTTTTATTTGCAATTTCTTTATACGATTCTTTTTCTATTAAATTTAATGATATGAATTGATCTTCGTTTGTGCAATAAACATATCTTTCACCATAATAATGATATATTAATGATTTACTAAGAATATTTCCTTTTTTGTATGTCTAAACTTTTTACTAATTTTAACTTATTTTGTCTAAAAATTTCTATCCGTTCTTCAATATCTATTAAAGATTTTAATCTTATTTCTAATTCCATTGTTCTAATTAATGATCTTAACAAAGGATTACCTATTATTCTACTACTACTAGCTATAATTTGCTCCCCTTTGTTCATTACGTATAAATCCAGTCTTCTTGAATCTATTAGATTTTTTTAACTTTTCCTAGATCTAGATTTTCTAGCTTATTTGTTAGAATATCTAAATGTTGTCTAGTATCTATTGACTTCTTTTTTCAATGTTACTTTCTATTTTTTCTAAATTAATCTTTCATAAATTGTTACAGTTTTCTTGAAAATTTTCAATTTGTTTTAGAGATTTTCACAAGACTAATATGTGTTTCACTTGTACTACAAAACATTTTTCTTAATATTTCACTATTTTGGTTTTTACTATATTCTAAAATACTTTCTAAAGTTTTTATATTTATATTTATATTTTCTACTAAAATTTCTATCTTTTTATTTTAATCATTTTTTTCAAAGCTTTCTCCTAAATTTATGATTGAGTCTACAATACTATTTAGCTGCTTATTTTCGAATGTAAAAGCTGTATAATTTTTTTTTTATCAAAGTTAAAAATTAAAGAGGTTGTGTCTCAACTATCTTTTCTTTTACAATTTCTTAAAAGCTCTAAATTTTAAGCAATCTACTCGTTTAATAAACTAAATGTTCTAGACTAAGAATATGCTCTGTTAGTTTTGGAGCACTTAAGAGAAAATCCTTTTCTTTCTCTTTATTATATTGCTATTATTTTTACATTCTCTTGTAATTATTGTTTCTTTCTGCATTTTCTTACAATTTTCAGGATCTTGTATCAAGAAACTCCGATAATACTCAGTGATTTGCAACTTGATATGTAAAGAGGAGTCACCTATATTTCTAATTATTGCGGATAGTATATGTCTGCCTATAACAACTAACCTACCAATTTCTCGATTGTCTAAGAAAATATTAATAAATTCATAAAAACTTTCAAACGAACAACAAAGTAAAGTAGATGAAGTATATTTATATAATTGCATAAAAACAGATGATGGATAAATGTAAAATATATAGAATATATCTAGGCATAGAAATAGAAACCATTGTAAAACTATTTAGAAATCTAATGTAATTATTGTCTTAGAATAAAAGAGGAAATTCAAAATAAACCTAAAGACTGTAGCGATATTATAGAAAAGTTAGAAGATAGAATAGTTAATACAAACAACATAGTAGATAAAATACACGAGACAATAGGAGAAATTGAATATAAAATTCCAAAGGAAATAATTATTTAGAAATAGAGAATCAAGAATACAGCCAACCAAAAGCACCTACATAAGTATAATTAAAAAAGGGCTTAGAATCGGAAGATTGTAGACAAAAAAATTGGAATATGAACTAGGAGGAAGAAAAATGGACAGTAGATTGAAGAAAGACTTTTTGATGATTGTAAGGTTAAATTTCAAAACAGACATTATAGCTTAACAACTACATTAGTTAGTGAATTAATTAAAGATGAATTCAATACAGGAATTAAATTTTTATTAAGTAGAAATGGAAGTCTAACGATTACTCATGATACAATAATTTTAGGAAAAGACATTTATATTATACAGACAGCAGATTCATCAGAGTTGCAAGCAAAGTGTGGTGGATCTTTAAAAATAGTTACACCTCCAACTCCAAAATTAGAACTTGAAGAAAATTCTGATGAGAACTCAGAAAATTTAGAATGTTTAAAGTATTTATCTCTAGAAACTCTAAAGACTTAATTATTATACCTACAAGAAAAGAATTAACAAATTTTAATAAAACATCCGCTAAGATAGATAGTATAGATATAATTTTAGAATTAAAAGAACAGATTCAAATAATAGGAGAAGACCCCATAAAGCGGCAGAATAAAAATAAGATAGAAGCTAAATTAGAAATAATAAATGAAAATATGAGAATAAGAATGATGGAAATAAAACATACAAATGAAGATATAGAAGACTTTAATATACAGATTAAAGAATCATTAGATTTAAAATTAATAAGACCCTCCAGTATTCAGCATCCACCAACAGCTTTTATGGTTAGAAATCATAAAGAAATTAAAAGAGGAAAATCAATAACGGTTATAAATTGTAAAAAACTAAATGATAATACTATTGAAGATGGATATAAGATATCAAACAAAGATATGTTAATAAATAAAATACAACATAGTTAAGCATTTTCAAAATTTAATTGTGAATTTGGATTTTGACAAATAAAGATGGCAAAAGACTCTATTCCTTGGATAACTTTTACCACACTACAAGGTCATTTTAAATTAGTCATGGCATTTGGATTAAAGAATGAACCCTCCATTTTTCAAAGAAAGATGATTATATTTTTAATTATTTTCCATTTGTTTGTGTATGATCATGTATTTATACACTTATTCGGGGTTTTAAATAATTAAATATTGTAGTATTTTTGATGAAATATAGCCTAATGTGCTATATTGTGTTTATTAGGTAAAACTCATGATTTGATGAGAATTGAAGAAAAGAAACTAAAAATAGAGAAGAATGGCGAAATTAAAACTATGGGGACTGCATTGTACTCCAGTAGCCATGTCGGGACATAAAATGAAGAGTAAAAATGCTACAAACTCAATTGGAGGCAATTGGAAGCTAAATGGACGAAATCACAAGTGAAAAGAGTAAAAAATGCATTGTGAAAAGTTCAGGGACCAATCGGCACAATTGACCCCAAAATGTGAAGCTATGCATACGCATAGATCTACAGGCCATGCATACGGGAGATCCCATTATAGGCCAATTGAAGCTAAAATCATTATATTATGTGTACACTTAGATTATACCATACGTACGAATAGCTTTCTAACTAGGAGAAAGATTTCATTCATTTTCTTGTTTCGGCAAATTGTGGTATGCTATCTTTTGCATTCTTTATAACCTAGAATCTGTCCAAAGTGTGAGTGAACCATCCCAAGACCTAAAACTCTACACATTTCATCTATTTTGGAGGTGGAGAACAAGTCCAACCATCAATTCAAACACATATTATTGTAAGATAATTGATCCTTTTTCATGATTTAGATCACCACTTTCTTCCATAGTTCTTCATTTAGGGTGATATTATTTCCTTCTTTCGTGTATAATTCAATCAATAGGATGTTAGGCCAGATTTTTTCATCGTATTGGATGCTTGATGAACCCATTTGCGCGTTAATTTTAATTCAAGACGATTAATTTAGTATTTTTTGATTAGTTTTGCATTCCCATCATAATTATTTGGTTACTTAATTACCAATTAGATAATAAATTGCTTGTTCTATTATAGGAATTGCTCACAATAAGTTTAGAATGCGGGAAAACTAACGTGTAGTTAGAATTAGAAATAATGTATTTCACACATTTTATATGAATTCGGACTAGAAATATGATCAGATCGTGTTAATCATAGGTTTATGTGTCTTGGTAAAGATCAGTGAATAATTTAGTGTTGTCGATTGTCAAAAGTCATGAAATTAACTATATTAGAACTATAAGTTGAAATAAATGGCAATAAGGTGATTTAGGATTCAAATACATGCATCTTACATTTGAAAACTTCATTTTTATTGCTTTAATAGATTAAAAGTAGTATAGAAAACCAAACAAATTACTCTCTTGATGTCATGCACACTCGAATTTAGTAAAAGCTATTGAACTAGATATTAGACCATATCTCTCGTGGGAATGATAAATTCAAATTCATTATTTCTATTACTTGTACAATGATCCTGTACGCTTATGAGTTTTAACATAACAGTGTATATAGTCATTTTAGGACAAGGCCAAAACCAAAAGAACATATGAAACATTTAGAGATAGTTCTAAATAAATTTATAGAAAATGGTTTAACTATAAGTAAAAAGAAAATAGAAATAAAGAAATAAAAAATTGAATTTTTAGGAATAATCTTAGAAGAAGGAAAAATTTCACTTCACCTCATACAGTTCAAACATTTTTACAATTTTCAAATAAAATTGAAGAAACAAAAAAATTACAAGCTTTTTTTGGATATTAAATTATACTAGATATTTTATAAAATATTTAGGAAAGAAAGTAGGACCCATGTATAGTAAGCTATAAAGTAAAGGACAAAGATATTTTAATCAATCGGATATAGAATTAGTTAAAAAGATAAAAGAAGAAATTAAAAATTTACCTTCTTTAGAATTACCTTTAGCTAGTAAATATGAAATAATAAGAACACATGAATGTGAACTAGGATGGGGAGGAATTTTATATTCCAAACCAAATAAATATAGTGATATAAAAGAATAAAAGATTTGTAGAAATACTAGTGGAAAATATAAGATAAAAGTGAAATACTTGACTAGTTTAGACTATGAGATAATGGCCATTATATATAATATAGAATTTTGAAT
The DNA here is from genome assembly GCA_903798385.1 of Fraxinus cuspidata. Classification (NCBI taxonomy): domain Eukaryota; kingdom Viridiplantae; phylum Streptophyta; class Magnoliopsida; order Lamiales; family Oleaceae; genus Fraxinus; species Fraxinus cuspidata. Next base: position 13,748 of record CAIGRP010125636.1, on the reverse strand, counting down.
TATTTTTAAATACTGAATTTACAATTAAAACAGACTATGAAGCTATAGTAAAATCATTAAAAAGAAAAAAATTGATAAAATAAGACATAAAACATAGTTAAAACTATATGAAATATTAAATAGTTACAAAGTTAATATAGAACATATAGACAAGGAAAATAATATTCTAGCAGATTATTTGAGTAGACAAGTAATTATTTTATAACCATTCATTTTCAAATTGTAGATTGATCAGAGGATGATGAACTTTGAAACTGTCACTCTGAAGGTGCCCTAGAAAGATCTAATCTCTGATGTAGATGAAATAATCCAGAATGACTTTCAGAAAGGGAGCATTGTCTACTAGAAAATCTCCAGATGTCACGTGAATCTAATAAAAAATTAGACATCATTAAAGTTTTAGCTAATCATTTTAGACAGATTCATAATCAAGTAGAAAGCCAAAATTTTAGTTTATTTGCATTAGTTAAAAGTAGAAAGACTGATATATATAATTACTGGCCAGAAGTATTACAAAAAATAGAAAGATTTCAGATCCTTTATTTTAAGGATTTTACAAACTAGAAGAAACTTTACATTTTTGTAGAGAAATTATAGGAATTAATTTTTATAAATATGAAAGAGTGAGATAGACTATGTAAGCATCCGCTTCTCAATCATCATCGCCATCCATACAACTCTATGATAGTTGCAAAAATATGACTAGAGTAGTTAGAAATTTAAATCGTCAAAAGCGCACGTTAGAAGAAAAATTTGAAATTTTGGAAGATCAAATTTCTTCAACACAACAGACTATTAGTAAATATTAAAATGAGAATATTCCACTATAAGAGAATTTAGAAAGATTTAGTTCTAGAGATATTATTATTTCTAAATATATTAATGATTCTACTAATAGATATTAATAGTTATATTAAATTAAGCGAATTCCTATTCACAATTATGTAACTTTAACTTTTGTAGGTCAAAACCCCGAACTAAAATCGAACAAAGACAAAGGAAGAGAAAATGGATTGAAATCGTGGAAAATCATGACTTGGGACCAAAGTGAACAAGTTAGAAAATTTAAGGACCTAGGATTACAATTTTAGAGGGGCAGATCGAAATGGAAGTCAAAATTCGAGGATCCAATTGTACAAGATCAAAGTTGAAGGAATTGATATGAAATTATATTAAAGCATAGTTGCAAATTTGTTAAAAACATTCCTATCTCTCAACTGGAATTTGTTTAACAGAAATTTGACGCCTACGCGCCACATTAAATTCTTGGCAAAATCTGGGGACTTGGCTGCAAATTTTCTAGGGTTTTAATATTAAAACATGGCAGCAGCACCCTTCTGATACTTCTTCATTCATTTTTTCTTTTCATTTTCTTTTCTTTCTTTTTCCTTTCTTCATTTTCTCTTTTATTTTCTTTTCATTTTTTGGTATTTTGGGGAAAAATTAGAGCAACAAAAGGAGAAAACTCAAAGAAAAATGAAGAGATTTTGGGAAAAACTCAAGTGTAATCTTTGAAAACCTTCAAGAATCCAACGAAAAATTCACTTTTATATTGAATTTACTCCTTTATTTTCTTTCATTTATGATATTTTGCATGAAATATTCTCCTTTATATAATTTGTATAACATGTGTTAAATTCTTGATGTTGGGATTTATGATGTAGTTTAACTTAGCTTTTATTAATTTCGTATTTGATCTTTCATGTTAAATTACTTATTTTAATGTGTATTTACTATTCAATTCTAAGCTATTCATTCATTTGGCTAATATATGATTATGTTTAGTAATTTATACATTGTTCGAGAGAAGATTGTACATTTTAGACCAAATAGTAGAAATTTTAGGCTCTTGCAGGGTACCCCTAACCCTAGGTGACCCATTGAACTATTTTCATAAATATTTAATGCGATTACTTAATTTTAATCGACATAAATTCATAGTAGACTGTACCAATCAATTATGGTTAATTTCGCCTGAGAGAGATAATTAGGCAAAATTGAAAAATCGAGTCTTACATCATAAATGAGTAATTTGTTAATTAGTTTGTGAAGAAATTAATTAGGCGATGGTTAAGTGAGACCATGAATCCCGACAATGTTTTTCCTCCAAAATTTCCAAGTGTTATGTTTTCTTATTTTGTAGATTTTTAGTTAATTCTCGTTATTTTCCAAAATCAAATCTTATTGTTCGTTAGTTTTTATTGTTTAAATTAAATTGATTAACGTTGTGTAATTGAAAGTAAACATTCCTCGAGTGATCGACAACTCGAACTCAAAAAGTTCACTTGATCTCAAACCATGCACTTGCAATTTTACACTTCTAAGTGAACAAATTGTTGACTTAGAAATTGTTGTAGGCTAGTGGAAACTTTTGTTACTAAGTGAAACAGATATGATGTATGATGCGGGGGCCTTGATGGACCAATCATTAGAACAATGGAAGAATTATGTTGGATAATATGCACATTTTGATCAAGTATTTTATTTAAATTGGGAATAGTTTGAATGAATGTGGACAAGAAAGGTTGAGATTTGTGGAAAGTTTTTGAGAAAGAAATTTCCTGTTGGCTATGTTACATCTATGTAGGAGGTGGTGTTGTGGGAATCATATGTTGTGGTGTGGGTGGATTTATATATCTGCATGGTGGTGGTGCATGGAGGTATAGATCTACGTGGTAGTGGTGAGGTGACAACAACATTTTGGATACGGATTTACCTGGTGGTAGTGGTAAGGTGACACCAATGTTTTTCGTTGGCGATGGGATTGGTGGAGTGGGTGGGATGAAGAGCAATTGTAATAATTATTAGATAATTGTAATCAACCAAATGAATAATTTGTGATCAATAAATAATGTGACCTAAAAAATGTATGATTTGTGACTAAACTTGTAATTGTGACCTACAATTTATGTCTTCGTGACCGATAATATAAGTTGTGACCAATTTATTTGATAATTTATGACCATAAAATAAGTTACGATAAATTAAATTGATAATATATGATTGATAAATAAGTTGTAATCTATAAAAAATGTGATTGGTGCATAAATGTACAATTGTGATTGTACATGTGATTTGTAACATGTAAGTAATTGCAATAATAAATTATTGTTATTGTGATCTGCAATTGTGTTTTTGTGATTGTGAACTTGTGTGGTTTGTGATGAATATGTGATAGTGACCACAAAATATGTATTATTATGATTGTAACTTGTTTGATTAAAGTATAGGTCACAAAATTTTGTCACACCTAATTTTGAAAAAAAAAAAATGAGAGAGAGAGAGAGAGAGAGAGAGAGAGAGAGAGAGAGAGAGAGAGAGTGTGTGTGTGTGTGTGTGTGAAAGAAACAAAAAGTGTGAGGTGAGGTGTAAACGAGAGAAAGAGAAAGTAGGAGGTGTATAAGAGAGAAAGTGGGAGGGGAGAGAGAATATTTAAATGATATATATTAGAATATGATACTATTGATGAAAATATCCTAAATTAGCTAAATTTCATTAAAAATATCTTAAAAAGTATATAGCAAGATTGTTGCAAGTGAAATTATATAATAAAAACATTATAGTTATATATTTTTCCCACCCAACTAAGTGGCTTTATGCATCTAGGAGTAACAAAATAAAATCTTTCAGTTTTACCCTTCCAAGAATGATATAGTCAATGCACCGTGCATAGAGGTAAAAGGTCGAATGCTAGACATTAAGCCATCATGATCTGATTTGTGCCATTCCCTTTGCCCAATCAAGGCTCAAGAAAGTACATTAGCGGCACTTAAATCAATGAAGCAATTATTTATCCGTTGATATAACATTGGCAATGTTTAAATACGAGCAATAATATAAATGGGACATTTCTCCATTCACGAGGTAAGAAAATAATGTGACCACTACAATTTAGTTGAACTCATTTCTCATATTTACTCAAAACTAGCTAATTACCATAGTGGAGGCCTATGAACTGTTGCATTCCCAATGATGTTGACGATCGACGATAATCACTAATAATTTCTCTCTGTCTTTTCAGATTGAACAACTCTAACCTCAAAAAAATTCAAGAACTTGGTCAAAATGTGCCATATAAGTTTTTGACATCAATAGCTTCTCGCAAGAGGTAGAGCATTTTTTTATGAAAATCCACCCAAAACTAGAACACCTTGATGTCTATACCCCATTCATCCACTACCATTATGAGCCAAAGTCAAGACACCACTAATGGCAGCCATTCCATAATTGGAGCCGATGATATCAATCCATGGAATAGAGGACGATATGTGGCGAAGCCTCCACTAGATAGGTAAACAATGAAATGGCGACTTTAAGATAAGAAACAAACAATCAAACTTATGCAGTCCATTACATTGAAAGAGCCAAGTAACTACGGCCCTAGTCAGTGAAAAAAATAAAGAAGAAGAATTCATTGACATATACCAAATTGATCAAAATGAAGTCGAACTATTGAACCAACCCATTTCCGATATGAAACCAAACAAAAGGGAGTCGTGGATGATCTTCGAATAAATTTCGCAAGCGTACGAGATCGTTGACAAGTAATAAATAAATGAGTAGAGTATCGTCCAACAGGGAATAAATTTTAAATGAATTGTATTAGTTTGCAATCAAATACGAATTTATGTAGCAAAAGAAGTTGATTTTGATTATTTCTAAGTCTAATTTTTTTTTTTTTACCTCGCGTTTGTTTTTTTAAGAATTATGGGATGGATGTATTGAACTTATGAATTCACATTTTGTTATCCTATTTCAATTCTCGACTTGTGTAGTTAGTGATATTTATGCATTAATGATAATCGATATCCAAATTCATCTAACTATCCCTCACGATGTAACTTAAACATATTCTAAGCACGGCCCGATTATATACCTATTTGGATTTCATATGCAAAGAAGCATACTCAATTATATGATTATTTAGGTGATTGCATATATCATAAACGTTATTTTTAACATCTATTACCCGCATGTTAATCTTGCAAAGTTCTAACGTATTGTGAACCTTCCAAAACCACAACAAGTAGCTAATTATTAAAATGGTGCGCAAGTATTTAAATATAACAGGCAAGATTATTCAAGAAAATGAAGAATACACTAAATTACTAGTCTTTGAATAAAAAAAATCAACAAAAGGAAAGACATCACCCAGATCATAGAATAATATAAGAATCTTGATGGAGAATCAATTTCTTGGTCTTGATCTTGAATCCACCCTTGAATCTTCAAATCCTTGTGTAAATTGTCTTGGATTCCTTGCTAGTTTTGGTCTCCTCTCCCAAAAATGGGTAAATTTGTCCCCTTGTTCTTCAATGATTTTATGATATAGGTGTGGATTGAGAGAGAGAGAGAGAGAGAGAGAGAGAGAGAGAGAGATCCCCTAATGTTTTTCCCTTGTTTTATATATAGCCGTCTTAGGTCAAGAATGTCACGAAATTGTTTTCCAAAAGAGTTTGTATTAGATACTGAAATTAGTCCGTCTGGCCAGAACATGTCTCATGTGTGCGCTTGGGTCTCATCGGTCCATCTGTATGGAAGAGAAATTCTGCTCTCTTAGGTTGCTCAAAAACGTGGCTTGCGTGCGCAAACCATTAACTTGTTGTGCATGAATGGTTACATTATTTTTAGGACCAAATGCAAGTTGGTCCCTGAACTTCTTCCATGATTGATTTGGTCATTTTTTCGTGTAATTTCAGTTCTTAGTCTACTAATCTCATGCAATTGACCCTTTATGATCTTCAATCGTCATTTTGTATTTCGAATCAACTGTTGTATTTTTGCACGTTGAATCTGCGAACTTTGAAAATCATCAATTTTCGTTGATTTTTCGTTCTTTTATATTTCATTTTCACGTCCAATCAGTGAGTTTTACCTAATAAACAATAAATGCACGAGATTGGGACATAATTAATCATTAAAACTTCTAAGTGTCTATATTCGAAGGCCTATATAAGTGTATAAAATACATTTTTATACACTTATCAAATACTTCCAAAGTTGAACATTTGTCTGTTATTAAATAAAACTATATCATATCTCAACTTACAAGTATGCAATAAATTTTAATTAGATAACCTACGGTTCATCTCAGGACTGGAACCATTATTTCAAATCTATGAACAATTTCAAAATCACAATACAAAAATCAATTTCTATTTATCTAACATAAAACGTATTTGTGTGTGTGTGCAAAGAATTAAGTAAAACAAGATATATTCAAAAGTTGCATCAATTCTCGACCCTTGAAAATTAAATATATCCTTTCTTCACTCGAGATACACACCCCAAATTTATTCTTTTAACTTTTTCTCAAGGTGTGGTATAAGGTTGAATTTTTATAGTAATTCTTATCCTCTCTAGTTTGGATAAATTTCACTAATTATAAGTCAATATTTCAACAAATAAGGATTTTCCTTTATTTTGATCGCTTCATTCTCTAAGATTCAACTAGGCTAATAATTGCTTGTCAAAAGTCTTATTCTCTCAAATAAGTGTTTGTAACTTCATCAATGCATGGAGCACGTCTTCTATTTCATGCACTAGCTCTCTCTCTTTCTCTCTGTTTTTTTTTCCTTCTTTGGGATCGTTTATAGGGTAGGTTTCACTAATGAATCATGGTAGCTTTTTTCTTTTTTTATGCAATAATTAGTGCAATCGCCCTCACTAAATACTCATTCTTAAAAATTGACATGTAACTTAAGATTCTCACTTAATTTTCATCTTATTGGCCTTAGACAATCCACATAAGAATTTTTCGCACATTGAATCTCCGTTCATCTCAATATCTTTCTACAATAGCTCGATTACCATAAAATTATACTAAATTTGGTTTAAGGATGTATAATGTTATAATGGTCGGGTTTAACATCTAAGTTCTGATATTTCAGCCTATCGATTATGAATCAACTTACTACTTCACAATGCTAAACTTAATTTACATGCGTAAATAGTATCAAATTTCACATAGATAAGCGAAAGTTAATTTAAATATGCAATTTATTCACAATTTATAAAATAACACATATTTTCAAGTATATTCATCATTATCGATGATATTAACTAACCCACACAAGCAAAATAAATAGAAAATCTTTTTAAAATTTTTAAAATGTTTCTATTTTTCTATTTTTTAAATATATAATAAAGTAATGATCATTATAATCACACAAATACAAATAAAACTCAATGTTTTTCTCACCCCAAACATAAATCAGACATTGTCCTTAATAGCTTAAATTACTATCAAGTGGGGAAAATTAAAAGGGCAAAGAAAGGAATTAGGTCCCCAAATGTATGTACAATAATGGAGGGTAATTTGAAAAGAAATTGTCGGAGCTAGATGATCCACTTGGGTGCATCATTTCCTTTTTCAGTGTTGGTTTTTGTGTTTTTAATTGTCATGTTCCTACAAGATAAAGAGAAATCAATCATTTATAACATGGACAATTTATATTGATCTCAAATACATCACAACCTATAGAAAAATATAAACTAAACTACTAAAAGTAATAAAAGCTACCTACTCTATTATCTAGAAAGTAAAATAAATAACATGAAGAAAATTGAGTTGTCTCCCAATAAACGCTTGTTTAAGCGTTGCAATGGCTGTACTGTAGATGTTTTCTGCTTCATCTTTGGCTTTCTAAACTTCAAGTTACCAAACTAGCCCTTAATTGCTCTAACTAGTCTGCCAATTCATTTGTTATCCCAATGATTTCCATTGCCATCCATCTCTTCATGATCAATCTTCTTGCATTCTTCGAGGTAGGCAGGTTGCTTGGGTGTAGTCTTCATGCTGAAACTTTGTTGATTGTTTTCCACTTTCAAGATTATTCACATTTTTCAAAATGCATTAATGCACGTCTGGTCGCCAAGAAAGGTTTTTCTAAGATTACGGCATGTCTTGATTTTTTCCTACATCAAGGACGATGAAATAAATTGGAAAGATGAAATTCGAGCTTTGATGAGAATATCCTCAACCACTCCTTGATAATGCGTGATTGACATGTCAAACAATTATAGAGTTATTAAAGTTTCCTTTGGATCCTCCAATCTTAATTTTTTGTAGATAGATAATGGCATTAAATTAGTACTTGCTCTAGAATCAATTAAAATATTTATATTATGTGAATTTCTTATAGAGAAAGGTAAAGTGAAACTTCCTTGATCTTTTAGCTTACGAGGTAGCCTATGTTGTAGGACGACACTGCACTTTTCAGATAATACTACTATTTCATGTTTTGGCTGCTTTCTCTTTTTAGTTAGCATTTTTTTAAAAAACTTTTCATAATTTGGGATTTGTAGGATTTTATCGATGAAATGAATGTTTATATGAAGTATCCTGAGGATGCTCGAATTTGTACAAGTATTTCATGGCATTTTAAATATGATTTTGGATGTCTTGCTTAGTTTGGTGAAGTTGAGTTTGCACCAATTTGTAGTTTTTCACCAAACTTTAATGTTGCCCTTCTCCAAACAGTATGAATTGCCTTTGTCCCTCGATTCGAACTCAAAAATGTATATTCCAATCTCGTCATAAGGTTTAGTCACAAACTCAATTTTTGAGTAAACAATGAAGTTGGATGGTTGCATGAAATGTTCATCTTCTTTAAATGCTACTAATTTGGTTAGCTCGATTGTACTCACTTTCTTGGTCTCTACATTTTTTTCTTTTATTGTTGGTTCTTCGGGTCGAATGACAAGCCTACTATTCAAACTTTCGGGCAATCTCACAAGGAAGTTTTTATGAGAACTCTTCCTTTTTTATTGAGTATTACTGGGATTTTCACTATTTTTAGCTTATGGCCAATAAAGATTTGGGTGTTGCTCTCACCTTGGATTGTATGTTTGCTTATAAGTATTATATTGTTCATATTGTACTCGATAGCCCAATAACGTCAATAGTAGTACCAATGACAAATTATCCTCATCAACTTCGTTTAAACCTTCTACTTGGAAACCTAGTAGTCCCTATAGTACTTTCAAGGGAAAGTCATCAACATCAACTTCATCAAGTGTATCATATCTCTTCATTTGAAAGCCTGGTAAGTCGAATAAATCCCTAATAGGTATGTCATCTTCATCAATTTCGGGATCTCCCATATCATATTATTGTTGTATTCTTATTTTCTTTCATTCCCTATCAATGAAACCAAGAGAAAGAAAATAGATCAGCTGAAAAAGAAAAAGAAAAAATTATATCAAAATTAGAATTTAAAATAAAACAAAAGTAAATAAATTAGTCCCAAACAACGATGAGCAAGTGTACGAAATATGACAAGTTCTAATAGTGGACGATGAGTTCAAGTATCATATTCACAAGGGCTAATTAGTATTTACTACTAGTTTTATCCTAATCTAGCTTCAATATAAATTTAATTAGTAACCAATTATCATATTCAAGTGTTTATATTTCTCACTAAATTAATCTAATCTATGAAATCTCAACAAGTTTGTGAAACCTTTCGGGATCAAGTAGTTAGTATTTTCTATTTCACTTTGATTATTTAACATTTATCTAATCCAAATTTATTCAACCCTTTTCAATATATATCAACAAACGAATTAATCAGGTTTAGTTAGTAATCTTTCTCAAGCAAACTAAACCTATTCACATGCTTTAATTTACTATATTTCAATATAAATTTATACACACAATAAAGGATTCTGTTTAATAATTTAATTATGTTTGCATAAACTATAAAGAAATCTCTCGACCTTTTGTCAAAATTTATGTTAATTATTACACGAGTTATATTACCATTAAACCATGTAATCGGTAATCAAGCCATTGTACATCAATTAAGCACGCAATAAACAATTAATGCATAATCAAATTGGCATCAAATTTATTGAATTAAATGAATATTAAATTAAGTTTCATAGTTCATCCTAAAAACAAGAAATTTAGCCAATCATATTATTGAAATGAAATAACGAAAGGATAAAAAAGTTCAAAAGGTCCAATACAATGATTAAAGAAATTTTTTTGGCACCCATATTTCAACAATGATCATCAACTCTTCCTTAATTAATTGTATATATTCTGTCCAATTGTATTATTTAATATTCAAATCCAAAAATTGAGGTACAAATCTTGAAGAATTTATGTATTTGAATGTGTAATTTAACCTCAAAATGGTATCTCTAGTCTTCCCCCTTTAATTGAATGAAATGAATTCTATTAATAGACATCAATTTAGGTCTAATATAGAGTCTTAAGGTGATAGGAAATCATAATTTTAGTCCAATTATGATATTCCAAATTGCTAAAATTTATCATTTTCACTTGTGCAATTTGGTCCATGCTTCCTCTTTTTGTTTAGATTGAGTAGTTAGATAATGCAAATTGAGATCCTTCAATTTTCAAACATGACTCATTGATCCCCAACTTTCTGAATCTATCCGACATGATCCTTTTTGATCAATTATTGTTCATTTTCATCCGTTCTCGTCCAATTCTAAATTTTCTTCTAAAATAAACAACAAATACGAGCATAATTAATTATTAAGCTCATACTAATCACTTCTAAATACTACATTTGATGGACAAAATAAATGTAATATTTACACTTATCAGTCTACTCATTCCAAAATAGATTGAAAAATGCTAATTGTATAGGGCCATGTCTTGTTAGGAGGATTGTCCCCCCTTCCCAACCCCACTACAGGGGACAGCTCCCGTGGAATGTACAAGCCATGTGACACTGCACAGATAACACTGCCCAAATAGATATCATGCCAAATCTCACTATTTATCCTCTTGGTTCTCTAGATCTCTTGACATGTGTCCTTTCACCATTCCTGGATCTTCCCGTGAGCCCCTCGTAAGTGCCTATAGGCTTCATTACATTCAAGGTAAAATCCAAGAACTTTTCACATACGTCATGCTTTGTTCCTTATATATGGACTCTCTCTATAATTATCCTCATCAGCTCCTAGTATAACAACTTGGAACCATTGCCATGGGATAATTCATACTAGCATAAAATCATTGCAAGGGGGTAAATAATGCCAACATTAATCGATTGCAAGGGGTAAATCTTGCCCGCATGGAACCATGACAAGGAAAAGGACTTCACAAGATCATAAGGGGTTCAATTGAGGGAAGTTATTTAACCAAACAACATCAGAGCTCAACGAGACATAAAATTGAGATCCATTATTTCAATACATCTTTAGCAACATCAAGTAATAAGGTTTAAAATTATTAGCGACCGTAACCAACAAAAATAGAAATAATAAAGCACAAAATACTGAAAATAACAAGTAAAGAACACGAGGTTTTAGCCATAAAGCAAGAGGTTCAGAACCGAAGTTCCTAATCTCCTTTTGAGCTTCTGCTAATCTGAAGAAATCACTATATTAACCAAAATCAAGAACCGTTCAGAATACACCACAGACACTTTGACAAAAATCACCCAAGATTACATCAAGATTGAAAGCCATGACTGATCAAAAATAGAAATCCACTCAAGGATAACAGATATAACCCTTTGTAAATCACTTAAGACCTATACAAGAGGCTACAAATATAGTAGCTCAGTTATGCTTTCAATTTTCAGAGTGCAAGGAACGGAGAAGACAGAGAGCATAGAGAGTTCGAGAGAATAAATTCCAATCCACAAACTCAAAACCTAGACGTGTATAAAAGAAGCCACCAGAAGGTCTCCATCCGACGGTCCATGGGGTGACACTTGATGACATCTCAAGCAGTCCAAGCATTAAGTGAAAAGCGTGTTTTAACTAGTTACGCTTAAACTCAAATGAAACAGAAGCCACCAAGTAATTAAACAATAATCCAGCCCAACAGCCCAATCATCAAATTAACATATTCAACTCAATTAGCAGCAATAACAACAGCCCAATCATTATTGTACAGCTGGTTTAAACAATCCAAAAACTTATTTAAAGGCTGCACTTTGGTACCAACATTAGCAGGGTTAAAATGAGTAGAAAGTTTCTCAAGTTTTACAACACCTTGTGAGATAACATTTCTAATAAAATGAAATTTCACATCAACATGCTTAGATCTATTATGCCAAATAGGATTCCTACTCAAATAAATGGCAGATTGGCTATTAGAATATGAAACAACATATTTAACAAAACCAAATTAATTTAAGAGTCCTTTTACCAAATTCTCTCTTTTATAGCATCAGTTGTAGCAATATATTCAACTTTAGTTGAAGATAATGCAAGAATTTTTTGTAGTTGTGATTTTCAACTTATGTAAGAATAACACAAAGTATACACATAGGAAGAAGTGGATTTCCTATTATCTCTATCACCAACATAGTCAGAATCAGTATAACCCCTCTAGATAACACCTTCAGATGGTTTCTTATATTGAATTCCCAAGTCTCTTAATGTATCTAAGAAGCCATTTCGTAGCTTTCCAATGAGCTTCACCTGGATTTGACATGTATCTACTCAATACACTTATTGAGAAAGCCAAATCAGGTTTAGAACAAACCATTATATACATAATAAACCAAATTCCATTAGAATATGTTACTCTTGCCATTCTTTGAAACTCATTTTCAGATTTGGGACATCCTTTTCTGTAGGCATAAGAGCTTTTTCTGATCACTTGAAAGTTTAAAATGATTTGCTAAAGGTAAACTCAATCTTTAGCATCAATCAAAGAAAATTTTCTGACAATTTCAAAACATAAGATTTTTTATAGAGACTAAGCGTGCTTTCCCTTCTATTCATTTTAATTTCAATACCCACAATTTTCCTAACTAAGTCCTTCATTTCAAATTCAGATTTTAATTTGTTTTTAATTAACTTTATTTCTTTTATGTCATGACTAGCCAAGAGCATCATCAACATAAAGTAAAAGATAGAGTGAATTTTCACTACCACTTCCTTTGCAATAAAGACAAGTATCAAAATTACTATTTTCAAAGCCAAGTCCAAGCACAAAAGTATCAAATCTCTTGTACCGTTGTCTTGGAGTTTGTTTTAAACCATATAAGGACTTTTTAAGAAGGCGTATAAGTCAAAATTTTTGTTTACTTAAAAACTTTTGATTGTTCCATGTAAATAGTTTCATCAAAATCTCCATTTAAAAAAGGTAGTTTTAACATCCAATTGATCTAGTTCTCAATTAAATTGAGCTGCTAAGGCTAATATTACTCAGACAGTTATAAATTTTACAACTAGAGAAAAGATTTCATTGAAATCTATTCCCTCATTTTGAGTAAAGCCTTTAGCCACCCGTCTAGCTTTGTATCTAATGTCATTCTTATTTTGTTCCCCCATTTTTATCTTAAAGATCCATTTATAATCAACAACCCTTTTCCTTCAGGTCTTTTAGTCAAAATTCATGTTTTTCTTTTTCTTTTTAAGAGATTCAATTTCATCTTGCATTGCTTCAAGTCAATTTTTTGAATCTTTGCTACTCACAGCTTCATCAAATGATACATGTTCATTATCAATGAACCCTTGAACAGTAAGCAAAGACACTTCATCATCAAACCTCGCAGGCGGTCTCACTTGTCTTCTTTGCTTATCTCGAGCAAGTTGATAATCATCTAAAGATTGATTTGTTTCCAAACCAGCTTCTGATTGTCCAGACTCTTCATTAGTATGAGTTTCAAAATCAACATCTCCAGCCTGAACATTAGGAAGTTGATTATCATCCTCAACTTGCTTCACCTCAATTTTAGTCTCTCTCTACACTCATAGCCTGACGTAAAGGTCCAATGTTATAATTATTTTTCAAACAAGGTAGATCA
>CAIGRP010125634.1:0-19639 GCA_903798385.1 Fraxinus cuspidata | reverse complement strand
GTAACAAATCAAGAATTGAAAGAAAATTGACGGGTAAGATTGTAATTGAAAATTTGTAGTGATAATTGATATTGAATAATTGAAATTGAATGTAGAAGTAGAATTGAGAAATGAATGTAGACTATGTAGTGGTCTATAAGATAGATTGTAAAATCAAGATTATAATTTATAATGTAAAATGTAGAAGAGATTATAGAGTAGAGAGTAAGAGTTGGGTGGAAAAAAAAGGGAATGAGATGATTATTTATATGCAAAAAAATGAAGGGAAGAAAAAATTCAGTAACCGTTTTGGTCACTGCTTAAGTTTAGTGACCGTTTGCCAAACGACTACTGAATAAGTTTAGTGACCGAAACGGTCACTGATACAAATAGGCGAGCCACGAGCTCCAACAAGCTCGCCCACGAGCCAGGTTGGTGGGCTTGCCTTGGACAAGTCCATGAGCCCATGAATGTTATCATTTTGCACAAAAATCATTAGTCATTGATTAACTATACACATTTGCCTCCACCTTTTTTTTTACATTGTCATTTTATTTGACTATAATTGACGTGGTTTACGTATGGAAATTATCAAGTATTTTTCAGTTTTAAGATTTTATTACTTTATATTTTTTGGTTGTTTGCTTTGATTAAAGTTCTGCTTGTGGTAGTCTTTTAATTAATACAGTAGATAAGGATTTTACTGTGGTATTTTAAAATTTCGTTACAGAATAAGATTCTATTTTATTGTATAAATAGACTTGGGTCTTTTGAAAAAATTGATATAATGAAATAAAAATTGGAGTTTTCTCAATTATGTATCTAAATTGTCGATATTCCATGGAATCAACAAGCATTTGATGTCTAGCTTTTTGGCATTCATAATTAAATCAACATGAATTCGAAGGTTGTTAGTGAATTTCGTGTTCTCAAACTTTTGTGCGCACTATTTGAAAATTTTATTTTATGTATTTATGTGGACTTGTATACTTGCTTATTTATTGATAATTATATCGATATCTATTTAATTAATTTTCTATAAATTATATTAATTGTACGAAAAATTTCAACTTGAATGCAATTAACGTGAAAATAGTTTTCTAAAGTTTAAATAGACTTTATTCGAAGCAATTGAAAATAACCAGTCAAGATGAACAATTAGAAGAATTAATAGAGCATTTAGAAGAAATTCATAAAAGTCAGGAGTTAAATTCGACAATTAGATAGTTTGGAATCTAAATTACATATTTTGGAACTTAAGATGGATCAATTTTGAATTATTGTGAAGTTTTGGGGACTAATATGGAAGATTTTGGAGGTTTCAATATCAAAATTGAATATTGGAATGAAAAAAAATTGAAGTTTTTAGTTTTCTTGATCTCTTTTGATTCATTTTCAAAGCATAACTACCAAAAATTTTCCACCCTGTAAATTGGCCGTGTTTAGGACATAAAAAGAGGTTTCATTATATAAAACTGGAGAGAGAAGGTAGAGAAAAAACAAAGTAAAAATCAAGAAACTAGGATTTTTAGTTCATAACTTGGAAGCAAGAGATTCTTGGTACAAGATCGTCAACTGTTTTCTCATTTATATCCTTCAAACCAAATGAGATTCTTTAATTTTTTTCTCTTGGTGAAAGATTATCAAATTATTTACACCCCCCCCCACCCAACACCTTTTTTTTCCTTCAAAACCGATTTGCCAATGTGTGCTTTCTCCATGTTGGTACGTGAGCCATCCTTATCAATGACGATTTTCTAGAATTTCATTTTCTTTCAAGAAAATTGAATTACATCCTCACAATACCCAAATTCAATGGTTTTAGTTCTTTACTTTCACTCAAGAATTTGCAAACAGAAATGCAAATCCGTAGGGATCATTGTACATTATCGTAAAATTTCCTCTTTTCCACATGAATTGGTAAATACTGCAATCAATGACAAGTTCACATAACTAATCACAAATAAGATACATAATTGTAGGGATAATTGTGCATTATCATACATGCCTTTTCATTTTTTAAATAAAAACATTATAGCAATTACCGAAGACATTTAGCATATTAAGTGATTAAAACATAAAACACTATTAAGTACTCAATTAAGACTAACAAGATGCATTCACGTTAGTGACGCGTTTAACTTTTCCACAAAGGCAGATTACTAAAAGGTCACCATTATATATAAATGGACACCAAATACAGCCAATTTCCAAGTGCTATATGGAAAAAATGGTTGTATACACATTTCATGATTCTCAAATAATTAAATAGAACATTTTACATGTTCAATGATTAAGATGTGCATCCTAATTGTAACTTAAATAATGCACACATTATCACCAACAAGATAATAGAAACCAATATTTTAACAACACAGACAGATTACATGCGAACTGAATGAATTAGAAGAATGCATGCATGAACTTGAAGTTTATGATTTACTTAAATTTGACTATTTATATGCACTGAATGTAACACTTGTGGCATGTCACTTGCTCAAAAGTCAAAGCGTAATATTGTTTTAGCAGCGATTTAACTAAACCTTCCAATTGCATCCAATAAGTAGGGCCAGGCAAAATTAACTAATCCACATTGGTCAAACAGATCGAGTTTGAGTTTTTTTTTTTTTTAGTTTAATTGAGTTGGGTTAGGGTTAAGAAATTAAATTTTAAGTTGGGTCGGTTCAAGTCTCGGGTTATCCATTAAAATTCAACCCAACCCAATCCAGTTTTAATTCAAATTCTATATTTTATTAATTCAAACTTGGTCCATTCCAGTTTTATATTAGTTTGGACGTCAAAATTCTTGAATATGTTTAACTAATACCTTGGTTCCGTGTTTTGCTTTCGGGAGTTCTTTGTCATTCCAAAAATAAAAAATAAAAAAATTGTGAATCTTATATTTTCATTTAGCTCACTCTGGTTTAATTTGTTCATTTTTGTTGTTGATTAAGAAAGTAGATTATTAATTTCTACTAAAGATGTTAACTGATATTAATTGGTTAGCACCATTATATCATTATGAAATTGATTATATTTTAACTATGATTAAAATGCCTCGTGAAATTCATTGATGATAGACTAAATAGATACATTACTGGAGACAAGAGAATGGCTTAAAATGTATAATTGTTCCCTTTTTGCACCTTGGTTAGCTGCATGAATACTATGTATAAACGCAAAGTTATTTGATGATAAACTAAAAATCATGGGCAAGATGACGATACGAATGAATCCCAAAAAATTGTAAAAAATAAAATGTTCCATAAATCTGGTATTTATTGCCCTATTTTGTCGTTGCAAAAACAGTGGTTCGTATTTTATCTTTGACTTCTGGACTGCAATATGTGTAAAGAATATGGAAGATGTAGATATGCATAGCAAGAGAATGATTCAATGTAAAAGAGTGCACTTGCAGTACATTATGAGTAGATGTGAGGTTGCAATTGGACATGCATGAATATAATAAATGTTATTATCAGTGTTCGTTAATTGTGGCTATTATCTTTTTGTCAAGTTTGGTGATTCCAACTACGAGTCTGTAAAGCACATAATCTGTAACTTCAGCTTATTTCATGGTGAAAATCTTTTTTTCGTGGTGGTACTAATGCAAGTTAACGTGTTTTGTTGTTATTTGCAAAAAGCCTAAAGTAAAATCGACACGGGGGCAATATTCTTGCTTTCTTATGTTGCATTAATACTTTTGTAGTTTTATCTGGCTGATTAATATTTTTTGGTGGAATTTGTTGGTGGATATCAATATGTGTGAAGAAAATGACTCGGTGGCTCTATTAAGTGACACATATATGCTATCAAGTCTCCCTCCACATCCACTATCAACATCGGGAAAGCGTAAATCTAATAGAATAGCTTCATGTGTCAGGGATCACTTTGCATTATTGGGCCAAAGGAATGATCCAAATGTCAGGTGTAAGTGTAACTACTGTGGAGTGGATTATGCTTGTGGCTCTAAATGTGGTACAAGCACTTTGGGTAACTATTCACAAATAATTGTAAGAAGTATTCTGGTATATTACTGGATAAGAAGCAAAAAATCATATATTTTGAGAATCGAAAAGAGGGTAATGGGAGCAATCTTATAACTATTGGTCGTAGTAAGGAAGAGGTCACAGTTGCATGTGCTAAAATGATAATGTAAGATGAACTACCTTTAGGTTTGTCGAAGCTCGTGAATTTAGACTCTTTTGTATTGTAACATGTCCTCAATTGCAGACCCCATCTCACTGAACTCTTGTTAGATACATTTATCAATTATATTTTGATGAAAAACTGAAATTGAGATGTGTCTTCTGTTTCCAACAGTTATACGCCACACTGAAGTCATCGAAAGAGTTTAAAAATCCATTGAGGGATACATCCTATGAATTTATTCTCTCTAAGGTTCAATGTCACCAAAAAAGAATTGTTAAACAATCCATGTGTAAGCGCACCAATTGGTTATTGTTAAGATAGACCAAACTTATGCTTTATGTATTGAAGCAAGAGGGGACTGAGCCAGATAAATTGTTCTCTGCTAAGTCTAAGAGGCCAAAAGAATCAAGGTTAATACTAAATATTTCAAGTCACCGTCACTCTATGGTATACAACCTGTTGAGAATTTACTTATGCATGCGTAATCAAATTTAAAAATAATTTTAGTTCCTTCAATGATCATCTTTTTATATAGATGGAAACTGTTATTAGAATTTTACATTTAGCAAATCCTTCAAACTCCTTTGAGAATTTTGATAATAAACAATCACGATCTTTGCACGCCTTTGTGAGTCACGATCTTTTCACACCACATTTGTTCAATAGTCCAACCTCTAGTAATAAGCCGCACGAGAACATAAATAAGAGATTTTGGTTTCTCTTTCTTGTACTTATTCATAGATGTATAAGTGGGTTTGACCCACCATTAAACATAAGTTAGTTAAATATTTAATTAATCTAATTATTTAAACTTGGTCTATGAATTAATTAACTGAAGTCCATTAATAAACAATTCAAATAATTAATTCTACAAATGTCCAATACTTATCAATGATTTAATTTATAATATCATTCTTCTAGTTCTCCTTTTTATGTGAAACTCATTAGGTCCCCAATTACGATATCGAACGACATTAATTATTATTTTGATATAATCAAAATAAGATAAATTAAATTTCCTTTTAATTTATCATTAATTTACCTAGATTAATTATTTCACATTCATTACTCCCCGCAATAGGTCAGACCCATTTGGCCTGGTTGCTGAGTTTTGTTATTTTTTAGTTTTCTTGATCGCCTTTGATTCATTTTCAAAACACAAGTACCAAATATTTTCCACCCTATAAATTGACCGTGTTTAGGTCATAAAAAGAGGTTTCATCTTATAAAATTAGATATGAAAGGGAGAGAAAAATCAAAGTCAAGAAATTAGGATTTGTAGTTCTTAACTTGAGAGAAGAAGATTCTTGGTGCAAGAATGTTAAATTTTTTCTCATTTATATCCTTCACATCCAATGCGATACTTTAATTTTTTTTCTTGGTACAAGATTATTAAATTAATAATTACCATTTCCCCTTCAAAATCGATTTCCCAATGTCAGATTTAGTAGGTGATTTTTCCATGTTGTTATGTGAGCCATTCTTATAATGACGATTTTACCAGATTTTCATTTTCTTTCAAGAAAATTGAATTACGTCTTCACAATACCCAAATTCAACGGTTCTAGTTCTTTTTGTTCCAAAGTCGCTGAAATTTCCTCTTTTCCACATGAATTGGTAAATATTGCAATCAATGAAAAGTTTACAAACTAATCGCAAATAAGATAATTTTAGGGATAATTGAGCATCATCGTATGTCTTTTCATTTTTTAAATAAAAACATTACAATTACCGAAGACATTTAGCTTATTAAATGATTAAACATAAAATACTATTAAGTACTCAATTAAGACTTTAAAAAAAAATGCATTCCCGTTCGTAATGCATTTAACTTTTCGACAAAGGCAGATTGCTAAAAGGTCACCATTATATATGAATGGACTTAATGGTTAGGGTAATGGCAAATGTTTCCAATTTCCAAGTGCTATATGGAAAAAAAGTAATGCTATTTATACTGAAAACTAAAGTAGACTTCCCATGTGACATGCATGTATCTCTTTGTTATTTGATGTATTAAATAACAAAAAAATCACTTTGTCAATGGGCGGTTCAGCCTTCCGGCTTTGCAGCCCCCATTTTCCTCTCTTGGGCTTTTGATTTCTCCTAATCCGCTAGCATTTGTGATTGGACGGAGGGAGGGGGCTCGGGCTGCCCAAGAACATTAAATTTTTTCAAGCGGAATTTTTTTAGGGAAATTTCCATGGGTAAGAGATTAAGTATCACCAATTTCAAAACTAATGGATAATGTTTAGAACTTCAAAAATCATATTTTAATTATCATCTAATTTTTGAAATAATTAGTTAAAAATATATTTTATAAATTAAATATATTAATGTCCCAATTATATACTATGTGGCATATATGTTTCGCTTTTTTAGAATTTTACATTTATCAAATTCTTCAAACTCCTTTGACAATTCTGAATATAAACAATCACGATATTTGCACACATTTGTGAGTAACGATTTTTTCACACCACATTTGTTTAATTGTCGAACCTCCAATGGTAAGCCGCGCATGAGAACGAAAATACAAATTATGGTTTCTCTTTCTTGTACTTATCGATAGATGTTTAAGTGGGTTTGACCGCCATTAAACATAAGCTAGTCAAATATTTAATTAATCTAATTAATTAGATTTGGTCTTTGAGTTAATTAATCTAATTAATTAATTGAAGTCAATTAAAAAACAATCCAAATAATCAATTCTACAAAGTCCAACACTTATCAATTATTTAATTTATAATATCATTCTTCTAGTTCTCCCTTTTATGTGGAAATCATTAGGTTCCCGATGACAATATCGAATGATATGAATACAATCAAAATACGATAAATTAAATTCCCTTTTAATTTATCATTGATTTACCTGAATTAATTAATTCACTTTCATCACTCCACAATATGTAAGGGCATTATGTTAACTTATAGCACATTTTGCAATAAATTAATCTAGATAGTTAAATCATAGTTTTTCAAATTATGTCATGATCTAATAGTCTAGATTGCTCTCTATCAAAAAGTCATGAATTTTAATTATTCACGTTTTCGGATTATCACAAACAGTCTGAAATTTCATGTCTATTCAATATGCATCCTTTACATTTGAAAAGTTAGGACTAATCATATCTTGAGGTGCCAATGGGCCCTATTGAGCATAGCTCGTGCTCGCCAAGAGCTGAGCTTGTGGCTTGTTTTATGCTCGGCTTCCTCTTCGTGGGACAAGCTCAGCTAAGCCCTCAAGCTCCTCTTTTGTCTTTTTCATTTTTAAAGATAAAACCTTCATCCTTTGTTCAGGCTTGTGACCGGTTACTTACATTTCAATTAGGTGGATTTAAAAATTGTACACGAATAACTTGTTACGTGTACGATAAAGAATTATAAAGGTACTAAAATTAAATTTTGTGATTAATATGACTAAATTAAATATCACTTACTTGACTACTTGCAATTTCGGCATATTTATCTTGTATTCGATAAGAAGCGTCTTCCCAGTCCTTCACGCACATTAATGCTTCCAAGATATCTTCTTTTAGTTATTGTACACGAATAACTTGTTACGTGTACGATTTTTTTTTAAAAAATTAAAAACAGTATTATAAAATAATAAATTATATTAATATGGTTAAATTAAATATCACTTACCCGACAACACGACATTTCGGCAAATTTATCTTGCAATCGAAAATGAGCGTCTTGTCAATCCTTCACGCACATTAATGCCTTCAAAATATTTTCTTTCAGCTAACTCATGACCTCGAACAGAACCCTCTTATCTGCACTGAAAACAGACTCTGAATCTATAGTGCTAACTGGAGTGTTAGTAGATTTTTTACAATCGCAGAAACTACTTGCCTTGTCGTTCATGCTTTTTCCAGAAGTCAATTACTAATTCTGAACTTTTTTTAATTGATTTATTACTAGGCATATTATGATTAAAGAAATCAAGTAATTCAGCAGACGATACATTTGGACTTGTGTCCAATGTCTTATTACATACGGTAGAAATATGTAATACAGAGAATATTTTAGGTTTTTACTAAGATTTTTGAACCAGATCTTAAATACTTGTTAATTTTATTAAACAATGGTGAAGAATAGAGACACATTTTTTTGGTTGAAAATGAACACTTATTGTCTTTTTTTTTTTCTTGGTAGATAATGGCTTTGAACAAGAATTGGCAAGAGAAAATAGAGTTTTTACTACATCCTATGAACCACCTTCAGAAGTTTTCTTGCCAAAGACATCATGCTAGGGTCCATTATCCCAAACTACTCCTCAAGCTAATATCTCCTCCTTATTGTCACAAACTAGTAATGTTCAAGTTCCTACTCCATTACCTCAACCTCTTCAGGTTCCTGCCCCAATTATCTCAGCCTCCACCTCAACTTAATTCATCACATGCAACCACATTGACACGTGAGACCATTCTCAATTCCAACAATAATAATTTATCATTATATTTATGATATAAATTCATCAAAATGTATACATTTCATTGATAAAATCTCATTTTTTTGTTTATATATTCTCATCATTTGAGTAATTTATTTCATAGATTCTCATTCTTTGAAGAGGAATGGACGTGGTTCTACAAGAGCCAAGGGCATTGATGATATTGTCAGAGCAACTTGCTCTAGAAAAATATCACCGGAGATTTCTAAAAAATTGGGTAAAACTAATGGAAATCAGCAAACACATTTGGCTATTGAGTGTGGCTACATCGTTCGATCCTTTGCTCCACTCCGTTACAAAAGGTGGATTGACATACCCAATGAAGAAAAAAATAAATTATATTACCGAGTTTTGGTAATTGACAAACAAATTCAATTTTACAAAATTTGGTTGAATAGTTATTAGTTTCCCATATTTTTATATATATATATACATACTTTTTCTAGCCAAAATTCAAGATTGATTTGACAGTTGAGCATGTCCATAAATGTGTGAATGAAACTTTAGCCAGAAGATATCGTGATTATAGATGTAGACTCAAAGAGAAATATTTCAATGGAAAAACATTAGATGATATAATAAAGAATTGTCCAACTAACTTAAAGCAAGTTGATTGGGACTCACGGTCTACCCCTGAATTTCAGGTAACTTTTATTAAAAATATTGATACTTGTAAATATTAATAATAACATGATTAAGATGTTATGTTAAAAAAACTAATATAATTAAAAATAATAAATTATAATAAGGAGTTAATTATATTTATATATACATTAATTGCAGGCACTATCTACACATAATTTGGCAAGCCATAACTACATTAAATATAATCATCATGGCGCTAGTTTTAGTAAACAACGTCGTCTTGAAGAAAATGTAATATTTTCTTTTGAATTAAAAAAAAAATTATGTTACATGATAAATGTTATTTCAAACAGAGATTAATTACTAAAGACGCACAAGGAGAAATGAACCTTTATTATGAGATTCATACAGTGAAAAGAAAAGGTGGGTAAACGATGAAGCACGAACAAGATATGAAAGTATGATAACAATTTATTCATCTTTATCGACATTTTTTTATATATTCTCTTATTAATGTATATTCCCCCTTCTCTCTTTACTTATATATAGGAGATGATACTTTAGATTAAAGAGCAGCTTGTTCTAGGGGATTGAGGCCCCCACTAAACTTGAGATTATGAAGGAGGTTTTAGGAAAATATAGATGTTACATTAGAGGACTTGGACATGTCGAAAGCCTGCCTCAAGCCACTCTATTCATTGGACATCCATTGATATTGAGTCAATAGCTCTTCGAGATAAAATACAGAAGCAGGAGCAAGAATTATTAGATATATGTGTCAGGCTTTCTCAATATGAGACACTAATGCATAAGTTCATATTGAGTCAAGTTGGTATGTGCCCACAACAATCTGAACCAGCAATAACATTCAGCATCAACTGCCCGCTGATTATGATTTGTTTATTTACTTACTTTAAGTGTTGAGACATCTATTTTTTTTAATGGATTGGTTTGACGTAGTAGTTCTTTTTTTGTAAGTTATTATATGACCTGAAGTTTAATTGTCTAATATTTTTTTAAATTATTTTGGAAATAAATTTTTTTTCTAGAAAATTTATAAAGCTTTTATTATAAAAGTAATTAAAGAAAATTGTATTACATATTAAAATTTAGCCAGATGAAAAAATAAACACTTGTTACAAAAAAAAATGATATTGCAAAAAGAAGTTAAGACAACAAGCAAAGTGGGTTCCAAAATATAATAAAAGAAATAGAAGAGGTACGACGTACAACAATGAACATTTGAGGGTTTTTGCAGCACGCATTGCACGTTGTCGTATTCTTCTAATTTACGACAATATTAGATCTTACAATATACGGGTGAAAATTGTAAAAAATCTATTGCAACATTTTTTGTCTATTGCACAAAACTGTTTTTCTCATAGCGATTATTTCCTCCAACTTTATAATTTTTAGTAACAAATATTTTTTATCGCAAAAAGTAGACACTATTGCATCACATGCAATATGTTGCAAAAAATAAAAGTCTATCACCATAAGTTTCCAACCAAAAATATTTTGGCCCCTTCCCTCATATTTTTGGCAACATTCTTTATTATTTGTCGCAACTTCTTACATTTAATGACAACTGTTTACGTCGCCTTATATTATCTGATACTTATTTTTTTATCACAATCTTTGGGACAAAAATTTAAAAATATGTCACATTAAGTCACTTATTGCAGCAACTTTTTGTATCTCGAGAAAAAACTTGTCGCGAAATCACAATTTTGTTGTGATGTCTAGTCACGATCTTTTCACACTGTATTTGTTCAATTGTTTAGCCTTCAATGGTAAGCCACACAAAGTCATGCAAAGATCGTGATTGTTTATTATTAAAGAATTTGCTATTAGTAGATGTTTAAGTCGGTTTGACCCACCATTAAATATAAGCTAGTCAAATATTTAATTAATCTAATTAATTAAATTTGGTCTATGAGTTAATTGATGTAATTAATTAATTGAAGTCAATTAATGAACAATTCAAATAATTAATTCTACAAAATGTCCAACACTTATCAATGGTTTAATTTATAATATCATTCTTCTATATCTCCCTTTTATGTGGAACTTATGTTTTTTTATCACGATATCGAACAACATGAATTATTATTTTGATATAATCAAAATAAGATAAATTAAATTCCCTTTTAATTTATCATTGAGTTACATAAATTAATTAATTCACTTTCATCACTCCGCAATATATAAGGGCATTACATGTGAAGGAAAATATCACGTGGTGTAACAATATCAAATTTGTTCCTTTACCATGAAATTATAATCTATTCGTCAATATTATTCGATCCATTGTGATATATGAAATTTTGTGAATTTCGATTATCGATGTTATCTTTTATTCTACTCTTAAGCCAATGATAATCAAACTCTTTTTAACTTAAAAACTTACTTTAGCCAATTATTTTGATATCAATTTAACTGAATGAAATATATATATAATCTCTTACTATCTAAGAGTATCGAATTTTCTATTGATCATTCACAACTTTTATAGATTAACATACCGAACATTGTCGTATCAATGACTCTTAGTAAAGCAACATCCAACACCCAAAATATGACGTATTTATATAAGGCACTATAATGACATCAAGTCGAATGACCAATTCCATTATCGAACGTTAGAGAATAACCACCGACTCTCAGATAGTTATTGTTAAACCCTGCTCATTTATAGTTAAAGTCAAGTAATTCAGCTAGTCAAAATCAAATAAGGACTTTAGTTGAATAAATGATTTCCATGGGACTTAAATTGTAATTACAAATACTTGAGGGAAAAAATGATATAATAAAGGAATCTAGGGATTTAGTTTCTATTATTGAAAGTTTAAGGACTAAATGTTATGTTATATGAAGATTGGGGGACTTGACTTGCAATTATTCAATAGACATATCAATTCATTTTCTCATTTTTGGGGGTTCAGGGTTTAGGCAGAGAAGAATCAAGAAAATAGAGGAAGGGAAGGGAAAAATAAAAAAGAAAAAAAGGGAAGAACAAGAATTGGAAGCTAGAATTTTCAAGCTTGAGTTCTTCATCCCTCCAATTCCTTCTTATTTTCAATAGGCAAGTAAAAAGTTACGTTAATTGAATTTTTAGGGTTTATGGAAAAAAATCGAGAGCAAGAATTAAAGGTTATTGACATGTATTTGGGGGTATTAAAGAAGAATATATTGAAGATATGTGTATAGGGAAATTGGTGTTGAATAAAGTAAAATTTTGGTAATAAAGTAAAACTTATTCTTTAATTTTCTTGTGTTTATATGATATCAAACACATGATGATGATTTTTCAGAGTTGGACAAGGATTTGAGGGTTAATTTTACTTATTCTACCTTATTCTTTCCCAATTTCGGCAGATTTCTGCAATGTGCTACTGTTTTTGTCAATGAGTTTGGATACAGATATGAATATACAGACATTGGTGCCAAATTTCAACAGTCTGGAAATATAGTGATTTTGTCCGTCATCTAATTTTCTTGGATATTTTATTGGGAAGAGTTCATAAATCAGGTGTTAACTATCAATAAATCAATTTTCAGGTCATAAGTTAAAAAATGCAAAAATTAGGTATTTGTTCATTAATTAAATATATTGAACTCAGAATTATACAATTCATGGTCACACATGCATCTTTATGAGTCACAAATTATTTACTGGTCACATTTTATTAAATTAATTGGTGACAAATTATTTTGAGGTCAAATAAAAAATTTTATACGTCGCAGTTTATTTCATTTGTCACAGATCAAAAAAATGTAGGTTAGTTACATTTTTTTGATCGGTCACATATTTTCAAGTTGAACCAAATAATTGGTTACATACACATAAAAACCCCACCCCGTCCCGATCCACCACCCAAAATAGATCACAGATGACCAAATAATTGGTCACATATACCAAATAATGGTCACATACCACCGTCACCAACACAACCGCCACTGCCACTATGGCAACTTGCGACCACCCTCACCCATCCACCGTCGCCACGACCACACCACCATCGCCGCCACACTACCACCACAACAACACCAACGCCGTCAAAAATGCCATTTTGCAACCTACAAACAACCACACCACTAAACAACCACTACCACCTCTCCACCACTGGAAACAACCATTTGAAAACTAAAAAGTAAAACACCAACAATTAACATCAAAACAATCAGAAAAAAAAAAAACGCCACCATCGATCGCGCGCTGCAGTGGCGCTGCACATGAAGCCAGTAAGCGACGCTGTGCTGTTCGCGGTCATCGTGCACGAGCTTTGCATTCGGAATAGATCGTTGGAGCTCAGCTCATGGTGGAGTGTCGAGCATCGGAGCTTTATGTCGATGCTACATCAACGTACCGACGACATGACAGAGACATTGGAGAAGGAGAGGCGAGAGTGAAGAGAGAGAGATGGAGAGATATTTAGGGTTTGAAAATTGGATTAGGGATGAATTGCCAGAAATAGAATTGGGGGAGGTTGATTAATTATAATATTAAAATATACAATTATTACCTGATTTATGATTAATTAAACTTTCTGTACCTGATTCCTGGAAAGAAATCTTTAAACACTAGTTATTGTGTAATTTCCTCTATTTTATTATGGAAACCAAATAAAGTGATTAATATTGGGCTAGGTGTCAAGATAACTCATATAAAGTAATTCTACACGCTCATTTCCACACAAATCCAGCTCCTCGAGTTTACTAAGTTGACAACACTGTTAAATTAAACACTAACCAACCAAACAAAGATAAGGAAAATTGGGGTTGATTATAAAATTCTTATTAATGAAGTTAACTTTCCTTCCAATACAAATTGATACTCGGGTCCATTTTTATTTGTTTTTACATATTATTTTAGATTTACTGGTAATGTGAGAAATTATTTTCTTACATTTTCTTAACAAATCTAAACACAACTACCTCCTTTGTGAGAGAGAGAGAGAGAGACGTACACATGCTTCTAGAAAAAAAAATTTATCGCACTTTTTTTCATTTCTTTGTAAACCAAATAAAGAAAAAGTTCAATTAAAATAGAAAAGAAATAGTGAAATTCAAATCTGAAAATAGAAATAATTGAAGAAAACACACACAAACAGAGAGAAACTTATATATGTCATGGTCCTCGCGGATACATAAATAAAACCTTTAGAGATTGTTCCTTAATGTTTTTCTCAAACAAAAACATTTAACTGGGAAACAAAAAGCAAGTCAGTTTCAACTTAGTAGTGAAAATATTGATTTATTAAAATTATAATCCACTAGTTTTTTCATTAATCAGTCCCAAATGCAGTCTTGACGTTTAAAAAACAATATTAAGCTAGCTTCCCTCACCAAATGCCATTAGCAAAATACTGAAAATACGGCGCCTAAAACATTTTTCAAACAAAGTTTTTTTGATATCACATATACTTGCTCAATGTTGAGATGAGAAGATAACAAATTCTTTTGGGAAGGTTCATCGGTTATCAACTGTTTCTCACGATGTAGTACGGGTGGCAATATGGTATTCTCCAAGGACGCTTATCGAATTGCATCATAAAAATGAACACCAATTTGGGATGATCATTTACAATTTTTTTTTCCTAGTTAATAACTGTACATATATTTATAACTAAACATAAAGTGCATTTATAGTTTTTTTCCCTTCGTTAGTACTATTAACAAAAAATGATCAAGAATGCACCAATAATAAGATATTTATATTCTTGGTTTTTTACAATCAAATAATTGGTTGATTGAATGTTGAAAGAAAAAAGACACAATTTTTTTACATTCCAAACTAATTTTCCATAATGTAGAGGCTTGTGGACCACATTTAGCAAAGTTGTGCAAATTGAAGAAATTTCCACAATCCTCCCCACCTATCAAGGACTATATTTGTTTTACAACTACAAGTTTTTCCACCAAGAGAAGACTTTCATTTGTCCATTTGTTTAGTGAAAAACAGTTTAAAGATTCGTTTGAAAATAATCTCAATTTAATTTACGTTCATGTTATAAATAATCTTTGTCTTAAATTTCTAACAGTCTCAGATATATTATCTTTGCTCTTTTAGTTATTCTTTTGGTACTGGACATCATAACTTTTCTCCCACGAATTCCTTTGGAATATGTATCAAGAAAAACAATTATTTCATATAGAAATTGAAAGTCAAATTCATGGGCTCAAACAAAAATGTTAAATATATATAAAAACTAAACATAATGGCTTGCAGGCCCCCTCTCGTTATCAAAAGATGATTAAAAGGGAGAAAAAGTGTTGACGAGAATCATCAGCCAATAGAATTCAACAGTGACTCAATGGCGTGCACCCACGCGTAGATCCTCTACAGCGGCAAAGGAGCTTAAAGTAAATATGCTTTACTAATTAAACCAATAATAGTGTGATTAATAATCATTAAAATTTCAAAGAATCAAGCGGATAGTCTCGACTCTTTCTAATGAGTTTAATCTTTTGAGATGAAATTTCGGGTCTCAAGTTGTATAAAAACCATACTATAAACTTCATCATGCGAACTGTTATGAAACGGATCGCAAGATAATGACAATAATGAAATAATGAAGCAGAAAAAAAGAATACAAGAATTTACTTGTAAACCCAATTCGGGAAAAAACCACGAACAAAGTAGAACAATCTAATATAATCAATAGTTTTATGTTTACAATATCAAGATTTCAATAATCTCAATTAAAATCTAAGATCTCAATCTCTCAATATGTTGTTCAAGATGCTGGGCGCCGCGGCGCCCCCCAACAGGGACCCAGCGCTCCGGCGTTGGGGTTGCTGCTCCATTTTCTCTTATTGGCGCTGTGGCGCTCGTCTCTCGGGTTTGGTTCCAAAACACGCCTTTAGCCATCTAAGAGTCCCCCTTCAAGCTAAACTCCTAATTATCATTGATACTTGATCTTCACAACTTAAAACTCTACAAACTCAAGTATCTTAGACTTTTCCAATCAACCAAATACCAAATCACATGGAATTTGGATCACACTACAACAAATCTCCACGTTGAGTCAAATTCCATCACAAAGAATTAAAACACATCTTCAAGTAAACATCATTTCTACTCTCAACCAAGCCCCATGGACTAAATTAATGACAAACACCAGCTAAGTTCAAGTAATGCTCAAACATAGAAATGGGAGGTGGTGTTGTCATTATATCAACAGGATTATCCTTGGTGTCAACCTTGTTCACTACAAAATCACCACGAGTAATTTCATCGCGCCCAAAATGATACCTCACATCAATGTGCTTAGTCCTCTCGTGAGTCAAGAAAATTGCACTCTGACTATTACAGAATACTGTAGATATTTGCAAGTCTTCACTAATTTCACCAATGAATCATCTCAACCACATAGCCTCCTTACATGCTTCTGTAATGGCCATGTATTCTACTTCTGTTGTAAACAAAGCCACTATGTTTTACAAAGTAGCTTTCCAGCTGATAGCACAGCCTCCAAGAGTAAACAAATAGCCTATAAGCGGCCTCCTCTAATCAAGATCCCCTACATAATCTGAATTCACATAACCAATAACTACATCTGAATTTCTACAAAAATAAAAACAAGTATTTGAAGAGCCCCTCAAGTATCGAAGATCCACTGCACTGCTTTCCAATATTCCTTGCCAAGATTAGTCATGTATTTGCTAACTACACTAACTACATGTGTCAAATCAGGTCTTGTACAAACCATAGTATACATGAGCGAACCAACTGCACTGGAGTTAGGAACTCGAAACATATAATCAATGTCTTCATCTGTCTATGGACACAAGTTAGATGATAATTTGAAGTTGACAGGCAAGAAGTACCGACGACCATACCTTTCACCATATTGAATCTTCCAAGCACCTTTTTTATATACCCCTCCTGACTCAAATACAATCTGCCAGCCTTTTTATCCCTTAACATCTCCATTCCAAGAATCTTCTTCCCTGTACCCAAATCTTTCATGTCAAACTCCTTGCTGAGTTGTAATTTTATTTTTTTGACAATTGCTTTATCATTAGCTGTTATAAGCATATCATCAACATATAATAACAAATATGTAGTTAATCCGCCACTTTCCTTTCTGAAGTACACATAACTATCATAATTACATCTATCAAAATCATGAGTAGTCATGAATTAATCAAATATCTTATACCACTGCCTTGGTGACTGCTTCAATCCATACAAGGATTTCTTCAACAAGCACACATAGTTTTCCTTCTTTGAAGCTTTGAACCCCTATAGTTGTTGCACGTAGATGCTCTTCTCAAGTTCTCCATGTAAGAATGCTATCTTGACATCCATTTGCTAAAGCTCTAAATCATTCTTAACCACCACTCCAAGTAAAGCTCGAATAGAACTATGCTTCACAACTGGTGAGAACACATCTACAAAATCAACACCCGAAATTTGACTATAGTCTTTTGTCACCAATCTAGCCTTGCAAATAGCATCTTCAATTAGTGATGTGCCTTCCTTTCTTTTGAACACCCATTTACAACGAACCATCTTTTTACCTTTAGGTAATTTCACCAAATCTCAAGTGTTATTTTTGCTTAATGACTCAATCTCCTCCTGTATAGCAATTATCCATTTGCTTGAATTACTGCAAGTGACTGCCTCTGAATATGTAGCAACCTCCTCAGTGGAATCAATGTGTTTAGCCACACTCAATGCATAAGCTACCAAATATGATTCCCCATACTTCTATGGAAATCTAATCTATATGCGAGGTATATCCTTAGCTACAAAATACTGTAGTACTGGTGTGTAGGCAGAGTAGGCAGGATATTACTATTTGTTAACCCCGAATTAAACTGATATGTAGTATACTATTTTGCAACCTCTGATTATTTCTGTGAACCAACTTCCAACTCTACATAAGTTGAATGATTCTTCTCCCCAGCTTTATCAGAATCCCCAAGAGGTGAACCATAAACCATAGCAAGTTCATCAAATACTACGTTCCTACTAACAACCACATTTTTAGTATCAGGACACCACAATTTATACCCCTTCACACCTAATTTATACCTAAGAAAGATGTACTTTCAAGACCTAGGATCCAACTTTCCATTATCCATATGAACATAAGCCGAACACCCAAAACTTTTATGATCAGAATAGCAATAAGGTTTATCAGACCATATATCTTCTTGTGTCTTTTTATCAATGGCTACCGAGGGTGAGCGATTAACAAGAACATAAGCTGTGGTAGCAGCTTTAGCCCAAAAAGATTCAAATTTTGAAAGCATACAATGAACCTTTTCCATCAAGGTTCTGTTCTACCACACCATTTTGTTGAGGAGTTCCAGGCACTGCTAGTGTCCTAAGATGCCTTCAACCCTGTAGAAGCTATTGAATTCATCTGAACAAAACTCCAACCCATTATTAGTACATAGACATTTCACTTGTTTTCCGATCTGCTTCTCTACTAATGTTTTCCACTCCTTGAAAGTCCTAAACACATCACTCTTCTACTTCAAGAAGAATACCCAAACTTTCCAAGAAAATTCATCAATTACTGTCAACAAGTAATAATAGCCACCTTTTGATGGTACCTTGGCTGGTCTGCAAAGATTTGAATGGATATATTCAAGTGTTCCTTCCGTATTGTGTCTTCCTTTAGTAAATTCGACTTTCTTCTATTTCCCAAAGACACAATGCTCACAAAACTCTATTTTACTGATCTTCTGCCCATCAAGAAGTCCTATTCTACTCAACATCGCCATCCTATTTTCACTCATATGCCAAAGTTTTATAACTTCATCATCTGTCAAGGAAGAGGTAGAAACTGCTACATCCCCAATCACTATAGAACCTTGCAAAATGTACAGGTGTGTAGAGTTTTTATGCCCCTTCATGACAACAAGAACACCCTTGCTCACCTCCAAAACTCCACATTCACCAATATATATGTAACCCTTTGAGTCAAGTGTACTCAAAGATATGAGGTTCAGCTTCAGTTCTGTAACATGTCTTACATGTGTAAGTGTTCTAACAGCCCCATCGAACATTCTGATTCGGATTGTACCAACTCCAGCAATTTTGCAAGGCATGTTGTTTCCATAATCACAATACCTCTTGTAACTCCTTCATATGCTGAAAACCAGTACCTATTAGGACACATATGAAAAGTACAAGCTGAGTTATGAACCCATTCCTCACAAGGTTTAGAATCCCCATAAAAAATCACAAGAAGCTCTCTACTACTTTGCTCATCTTCCACAACATCAGCCTCCGCTGTATTAACATGTTGCTTCCCTTTCTCTGTAGCACCAGCAGTTTTATTTATATTTTTCAAGGCGTAGCAATTAGCTTTAATATGTCACTTCTTCTTCCAGTAGTGACATGTCTTCTCAGCATGTCTAGACTTCGATCTGCCCCTCTTATTTCTGCCAAAATTCCTATCTTGATTTCTCCCACGCACAACCAAATCTTCAGCATGATTCCAG
>CAIGRP010125633.1:0-28292 GCA_903798385.1 Fraxinus cuspidata | reverse complement strand
GAATTGAAGAGAAGTCATGCCTCTATAAAAGGCGGCCAAGAAAAAATGAACAAAGGTTCAGAGACCTACCACGTGCTAATTCATGCGCTATAGGCAGGTATGCCATAGAAGGTTTAAGACTAAAAACACAAAAAACATATTTACAAAGCCAAACTTGAAGAAAGGCGACTCGTTCAGCATGAGTGGGTTCAGCACTAGAATTATTGTACAATGTTTGCAAGCCTGAATAAGAA
Source organism: Fraxinus cuspidata (assembly GCA_903798385.1). Taxonomy (NCBI): domain Eukaryota; kingdom Viridiplantae; phylum Streptophyta; class Magnoliopsida; order Lamiales; family Oleaceae; genus Fraxinus; species Fraxinus cuspidata. The sequence goes on along the minus strand of CAIGRP010125633.1, from coordinate 28,059 downwards.
TCGGTTAGTTTCTCATTGACTTTTGGGGCAGCAGCGGTGACTAACATGTGGGGAGAAATGGTGTCGCCCAGAGGCGGGCGATTAACTAAGGCCTCAACATCNTTTGGGGCAGCAGTTGTGACTAAAACGTTAGAAGAAATGGTGTCGCCCAGAGGTGGGAGATTAACTAAGGCCCCAACATCCCCTCAGAGTAATGGACATTGGGCCAAGGGGAAAATGAAAGTATTATATTCAGAAGACCTAAAACTTAAAGCGATAGGAAAAAGTACGGGATCGTAGATTGGTGGATGAACAACGATTTCTAATAAATCAGTGATCCCAATATGGTAAAAATTGGCTTTGGTAAGGCCGTGATTGGTTATACGTGCATGCCAAAAATGGAAAGTAGTGTCAGCTTTGGGCCAAGTGCAAATACCTTTTTCGCAGATGGACTTTAAGGAAAAGGGGTTTAGAAAGGGAGGATCTTGAGTGCAAGGGAACAACTGGGCCCACCACTGCTTGCCCCATCAAATCAGCATCATTAAATGATGGGCCCAAGTAGAACTCATGACGATCAGGGTTGGCTGGCTAAATGGAGTTCGCATTCACATACGGCCTGGTAAGAAGCTATTCGAAGCTTTCGAAGTCGAGAGAGTTATCTGAAGAGCTCTGTGAAGTCACCATTTGCTATAAGTTATAAGCTTCTTAAGAGTTTTTGGATTGTGAGTATTTGCAAGTGAGGATGCAAGAAGATGAACAGTGATTTATAAGGAGAAGAAACGCGACGATGTAGAACGTAGGTATGATGTCGCGATAAAGTGGCGTGTATTTTGGTTTATAGGCGTGGCGAGATATTACACTTTTTGGGATATAGAAGGTCACAACCAGACCAAGTAATGATTGGGTTCATTCCCCTATTTTAATTTTAATTTTAAGTATCGCGGAAATTATAAAAATTGAATATGGCATAAAATTGATAATTGATATTAATTTTGCCATATTTGGGGGGTAATTGTTGATGCATAAACATGAAACCCAATTAAATGGTCCAAAGATGGAAGCACAGTTAAGAAATTCGAAGGATGGCCCCGAACGAGACAATGTAAAGTCCCAAAACAGTACCAGAGTCATATAGCGGGTGTCCATCATCGTCCAAGCCGGTAAGACGCCCAAGGTCTGAGCAAGCGTCATCGCTTAAGATTGCAAGACGTCCAAGATTCGAGCGAGCATAGCGCCTTTATTATTATTATTTAAAGCGACGATTATTGAAATAGTTCATTCCACAATCCAAGGAACTCAATCAGGAATGGTAAATGTCAGGAATAATAGCAGCAGTTGAGGACGGTTTTTGGCAAAACATCCATTATGGAAGAAGTGGGTAGTAACAGGACGATTAGCATCAGTTATTGACAAGTCATCTATCATGGAGAAAGTGAGTGGTTACTGGGCGATAAGCAGTTTTTCAAATAATGTTACAAGAAAAACCGTCAAATGAGTATAAAAGAAAAAAGAGAACATAGAAGAAAAGAGATCAAATCCAACTCTCAAATAGAGAATTACGTAATTTCGTTCATTATCCTTTTTATTCGCCAATTACTTTGTAAGTTCAGTGTGCTTGTATCCATTGGAGGCATTTCGCTTCTTGTAAATTGTGATTTCGTAAATAAAGCATCCCTCGTTGGGACTTTGNTTTATCGCCAATTACTCTTTAAGTTCAGTGTGCTTGTGCCCCTTGGAGGCATTTCGCTTCTTGTAAACTGTGATCTTCGCAAATAAAGCACCTCTCGTTGGGACTTTGTCTCGAGAGGTTGTTGTTCCTTACACAATCGACTGAACCTTCTTCTAATTTTTAGCGAGGCCCGATTTTCCGTGCGAAACACTTTGAATTAATCCCTCCATCTTTTGGTGGACACTTTTACTTCCTTCCATGTTTTTTCCCTCGGGCATTTGTAGAAAGTAATATCCTACGGGTTTTTGTGATGACCCCAAATCAAGATTAGGAAAGAATTCTTAGAAGTGGAATCCGTGATGCTTTGAGGTTGTCTATGTTGTTCTTCAGGCTTCTGTTGAGTAGATATTCGTAAATGTAAAGCCTTCGATAATGGGATATCATTCTTTTAATGGATGACATGCTCATCTTGACCATATTCTATTTGTTCATTGATTTGCTGTTGCAATAAAATTTCCTTAGTCTATTTTTATTATTGTTCTTGTACAATTTTCTATTCATCAATGCCTTCATTTTTTTCTAAAAATAGTCCTAAGAAAAGTTTTCAGTTTTTCTCATCTTATATATTTTGTAGGAAGAAAAGAACTTCAATTCCTTTTTATCAGAAAATACATTGGTAATGCCTCGTAAGGGAATAATGAGGGTTTGTGCCATGTACTTTCCTAAGTCAATAATTAGAATGGTTTAACTCTCTTTAATTTGTATTTAATATAAATTATAGAACAAAAGTATACATGTTCTTTAGAATCTATAGCGAAGTCGTGGTTACTTCAAAGACTACACGCAAATTATATTAGATATAATTCCGCAACTTTTGTGTTTGTCAATTCAGAAATATAATTGTGATATTAGATGGTAGCAGTAATTTCTACGATAGCCAAAAAGGTGAAGACTACTCAATAGGCACTCTACGTAGAGCACCACTTATTAGATCGTCGACCATTTTGAGGCCCTCCACGTTCATACTAGGTTGTCTACCATTATGAGATTGTCGACCACTATGAGGCTCTCTATGTTCACACTAGGCTGTCTATCACTATGAGATCCTCTACGTTCACATTAGGACGTCTGCCATAATAAGGCCGTCGACCACTATAAGGCCATATACATTCATATTAGACCATCTATTACTATGAAGCTGTCGAACACTATGAGATCCTCTACATTCATACTAGGCCGTCTACTACTATGAGGCCATCTACGTTCATACTAGGATGTCTATCATTATGAGCTTGTCGACCACTATAAGGCTCTCTACGTTCATACTATGCTATCTACCACTATAAGGCCTTCTAGTTCACACTAGACTGTCTACCATTATAAGGTTATCTACGTTCATACTAGGTCGTCTACCACTATAAGGCCCTCTACCACTATGAGTCCAACATAATACATAACCATAAAAACAGTCATGACTTGGGTGAGAACCATTTAACGGTTATCGTGACCACAACCAACCATTGGATAGGCGAATGTCCTCTACTCAGAATGTAGGGTTGGTGGGAGATGCTACGTGGGACACGGGGCATAATAACCGCCCAATATTTACATGGCTCCAGTCACCATAAATACTCCTAAGGCGAGACAGGTATGTATCTGAAAAATTTCGGCCATCTGACTACATATTTTATCTTTCGTTCCCAAGTTTAAATTCACAAATCCTCTACTAATTCTCACGCCAGAGGTACAATGAGGAAGAAAGTCCCAACCTCATTTTGCAGGTAAATATTTATTTATTGAAGTAACAGAAACACATTGGGCTGTTGGAGGACACAAAGGTTTCTTTCACAACCATTTTCTGTAGCGCCATCTGTGGGAAACATTGAACATAAAAGTGATGTTATTTAGCTAGTAGGAAGGGACTTATAGGCTTCTAAAGTCATGGTTTCACATGTTTTACATCACATGGTAGACTTGGAATGAAAGATGAAGAAAATGATGGCCCAAAAGATAGATGATGCATTATCTAAGAGGAAAGATAGACGAAGGCAAATGGTTTTGGAAGATGGCCCGTTTGCACCTGAGATCATGGCAGTCCCTCTGCCGAAAGGCTTCAAACAACCTATAATATAGGTACAATACGGAGTCACTGATCTACTTGACCACCTGCGGACCTTCGTTGATTTGATGAAACTCTATGTAGCCTCAGTTACGGTAATGTGCCGGTCTTTTCCCCCTACAGTAAGGAGAGAGGCTAGAGACTAGATAAAAACTTTGATACCTCGATCTATCAAAACATTTGATAAGCTCTCTAGAAGTTTTGTGAGGTACTTCTTAAGTAGCAAGGGAAAGAAGAAGATAGCCATTGGGTTGGTGCAAGTTGTATAAGAAATAGATGAACCTTTGCACGAATACTTGGTTAGGTTCAGCTGGGCAACACTTGGTATGAAAGACCTTCAAATGTTTGTAGTAGTAACCACGTTGATGAATGAGATGTCCCGATGTGCCTCCCAAGCCCCCAAATCCAGGCAATTTATATGTCAATGCGTGTCTTCAAACTTCTCCCAACAAATCAAGTTCACACTACGGTCTAGTGGAGTACCTTCAAAATTAAAAAAATTTTAAGACCCTACGCTCTACAATTCGACATAGTCCAATGGGCTAGATAGAGAGCAAGAAAACCAATAAATTGGTTAAGCTCGATAACGCTCTACGGTTTAATGGAGAGCTTTCAAAACCAAAAATTGGTTCAAGCATTAAACCACTAGACCATGTTCTCTAAAATTTGACATTGCCCAAGGGGTTAAGCGGAGATCAACAAAACCAATAAATTGGTTATAAGCTTGATAGCACTCTACAGTCTAGTGGATAGCCTTTAAGACCAAAAATTGGTTAAGACCCTAAATCACTAGACATTGCACTCTATGATTCAACATTGCCCAAGGGGTTAGGCGAAGAGCAACAAAGAATTGGTTATAAGCTCGATAGCGCTCTACAGTCTAGTGGATAGCCTTCAAGACCAGAAATTCGTTAAGGTTCTAAATCACTAGACATTGTGCTCTACAATTCAACCTCACCTAAAGGGCTAGGCAGAGTGCAACTAAACCAATAAATTGGTTATAAGCGGTGCTCTATGATCTAGTGGAGATCCTTCAAAAGAATCAAAACCAAAAATTGGTTAAGGCCTTAAATCGCTAGACTCTGCGCTCTACAATTCGACATCACCCAAAGGCTGGTGGAGCAACAACACCAATATTTTGGTTATAAGTTAACATCGCTCTAGCCTTCAAAACTAAAATTTGGTTAAGGCCCCAAACCACTAGGCCTCGCGCTATACAATTTAACATAACTCAAGGGACTCTACAATTTAATGTATTTCAAAGGGCTCTACAATTTAACATAGCCTAAAGGGCATGGCTTCCAGCAACAAAACCAAAAAAACTGGTTAAGAATTGAAATATGAAAATTGGAATCGCTATTTGGGCCCATGTCGATCACATGGCAATCGATCCACTCCTGTCGGTCATATGATGATCAACGGCCGATAGTTGGCAATTATATATCCAGGCACACCCCTGTTTTGGTTGTTGTACCCGCTAACTACTACACGTTCGAATAAGAAAAATTGTACAAGAATGGGCAATTTAACTTTTACACATTAGCAATCGGCATCTATGACAAGATAGATGGAGAAAAATTAAACAACAATAGAATTCAATGAGAAATCATCCATACTCAAAATAAAGAGTATTTTCTATTTACATCATGGACCTAAAAAACCACTCTACAATCAAATGACAATTCCATTGTGTTGCGCCATTAACCTATCGAAACCCTAGGGACCGATAGAATGGTGCTCAATAGCTACACTCCTTGGCCAAATTGATGGACGTCGCCGTCTCCTTCTCTCCATATGAATGTAAGGCCTTGGCATAATCTGAGGATGATTTATACTGCTCCATAGACGCATTCAGGTCCTTAACATACTCCATTGAAGCCTTATATCGTTCTACTGCCTCATCCGGTACTCGGGCCAAAACATATCGTAGGTTATAATTTTCTGTCTCTTGCTCATGAGCTTGGGCCCCTAACGTTTCGAGAGACTTTTTCAAAGAAGAAACTTTCTTCTTGTAGTGGTGAGCTTCCTCCTTCTTTTTTTCTGCTAGAGCTTTTAGTTCCAATGTTTGACGGCGGCTTGACTCAACAAGGCTAGTTTGTAAGGCCACAACCTGACAGGCAAAGAAACAAAATGATAAACAATTGTTATACATGCTCAAAAAAATTGACATAAACAAAAATGATGAAGTATAGCAGGAGGTTTTCCCTCTGGGTGTAGACTGCCAAAACCTCTCTACATCGTCAACACTTTGCCCAACGACTTCCCTAGCATGATCGTGCATAACGAAAGACCTAAGTATTCCCATCTTATGATTACCCTGAGTGAGGGGAACCTAAAGTTCGAAAGTGGAGAGCCCTCATTCTCAAGCCTAACTGGATTCGAGCTGTCCCCTCTAGTTCGTACATCTTAAAGACAAACCTAAAAAGGTTTACTAAGAGAGGGATTTCCTTGCTAAGACAGACGTATAAGAAGTATAATAACACCTTCCTCCATACATTAGGATTTATTTGGCTAGAAGTCACCTAGAATTCATTAAAAATTAAGACAAAGAAGGAATGGATGGAGAATCGAAGACCACCATCCATAATGTCTTTATATACAGCAAACTCGCGGGGGTCGGACCCAGGAAGTCTCTCTTTGGGCATAGGGGCTCTATAAATATAATTTTCAACATGGTCGAATTTGCTAAGTGATTTTTCCAGTTTGTTGGGGTGTTATAATTGCTATAGCATTTTGGAATATCAAGAACAACCACTTTACTTGTCAGATCCAATCTAATTTCTAAATTTCGGTTCAAAGACTTAGTTGAGCCAATATTTTTTTTGGATAACTTGGTTGAAAGAGATGAAATTTAGCAAAATGGGTCAGGCTATCAAAATCATGGAGAGATCGATTGACCATAAAAGAGGGGTTGAATGGCCATCGACCAGCAAAGCCTATTGATAGCTGTCGACTAGTCTTAAGGCTTGTTAACCATTGACCAACATAGATAGTCAACCGTTGACCAGCCTTGTTTTGGTGGGCATCGACCGACCAATTCGACGATGGGCCGGTCAACTTGTTCGCTCCCTCATTCTCACTTTCATCAGAAGATGAAGTAAAAATAGTTATATACATTACGATGGAGTGAAGGAAGATAACTTGAAAAACAAAGATGAAGGAAGAATAGAGAAAATTTTACATTTAGAGTTTGAATGAATAAAGCTTCTCGAATTTTTTACAAATGGAGGAAGATAATGAAAAATGGAGCTCTCCACCCTTTATATAGATTATAATTATGAATTTTTTTGGGGAAATTTCCCCCAAAATCAAACCCACCAAAGGGGTGTTATTTGTACAATACTACCATTGCCCCCATGCCATTTGGACCGCAAAACCGACTTATATTATACTGAATGTTGATATTTGATGAGTCGATTTCCAAAAAAAATTAATCAACATGGAAAACATGAAGACGCTACCCCTTATCAATAAACATCAACAAGAAGTAGAGGGGCAAGTTATATTAGATGGCATCAATAATAATGAGGTCGTCGACCACTATGAGCCCCTCTACATGAATACTAGGTCGTCTACTACTATGAGGTAGTGGACCACTGTGAGATCCTCTACATTCATACTAGACCGTCTACCATTATGAGGTTGTCAACCACTATGAGGCCCTCTACGTTCATACTAAGACGTCTACCATAATGAGGTTGTCGAGTACTATGAGGCTCTCTGCATTCATACTAGGACGTCTACTACTATGAGGCCATCAACCATTATGAGATCTTCTACATTCATACTATGTCGTGTACTACTATGATGCTCTCTACGTTATACTAGGCCGTCTACCATTATGAGATTGTCGACCACTATAAGGCTCTTTACCTTCATACTAGGCTATCTACCACTATAAGCCCCTCTCGTTCACAGTAGGCCGTCTACCACTACGAGGCTAACACAATACTTAACCATGAAAATAGTCATGACTTGGGTGTAAACCATTTAACGGTTATCATGGACACAACCAATTGTTGGATAGGTAGATGTCCTCCACTCAGAACGTGGGGGTGGTGAGAGATGTTATGTGGGACACATGACATAATAACCGTCCAACAGTTACATGGCTCCAGTCACCTATAAATATTCCTAAGGCGACACAGGTATGTATCTGAAAAAAATTGGTCATCTTAATACACATTTTATCTTTCCTTCCTAACTTTACATTCACAAATCCTTTACTAGTTCTCACGCTGGATGTACAACGGGGGAGAAAGCCCTGACCTCATTTTGCAGGTAATATTTGTTTATCGGAATAACATAAACTCCTTCAACTGCCAGGAGGGCATGAAGGTTTGTTTCATAACCATTTCAAATTGGTACAATGTAGACTGACATGACATTCTTGCTGCATTAAAACAACCTATTTTTTGACATTGGATTTTGAAAATAATACGCAAGTAATTTAGAAAATTTCAATTGGAATTTTCTATTTGTTTCTCTTACTTTTTTGGGTTTTTTACTTGGGGATTGTAGGGGAGGGCAATATGGCAGGTTACCTACTTCAAAGATACTTCCTCTACATTCCATATTGTAATTTTCTATGCGCATGTATATATCTTGTTTGGGTATTATTATAGACTCAACCTCTTTCCGTACAACTCTTCCAACATCAACACTATGTATGCATATTTAAAATGATCATTTTGTACTTTTTGATTGCAGAATTGGATAACTCGTTTGAGTATGTGATTCCAATCAAAGAAAGAGTTAGAGGAAAATGTTGATAAACGTCTTTCCTTCAAAAGTTTTGTTTTGTTTGGGATAAGTTAAATGATGTTCATCAACAGAAGTTATGCAATCTTATTTGGAATATTCTATCAAATGAAGAGTATACAATTCAATTTTCAAGCCAAATAGTCCATCTAACTAGTGATAAGATATGACACTATACATTACATTAACTTGGTAGGAATATCTTTATGTTGTTTACTGAATAAGATAACTATGGGTCACGAATCTCAATTTCACTCCAATTGTAGTGAAAACTAGTACTTGTTCAATTTCGTATGATAAGATATAACTTAAACCGTTTTGGATCAAGGGGTCTCGATTTGGCTCAAAATCTAGTAGATCATATTTTGGAAAATCTTAGAAGACTCGCACAAGTTAAACGAGCTAATTATTGAGTATCTTATCTCAAAATTGAATATTATGAAATTCGACCTTAACATTTGTTCATAAAGAAGTCTAGTGTAGTTTACTCATGGAACAATGCTGTTGATCACTATCGCGTAAACTTTATATTGACCATGGTGACCAAATTTAGTGAAAACTTGTATTCATTCATTTTTCATGAGAATACCAGTGAAAATAAAATGAAATAAACACGAAATTAGTTGAAACAACACCCAACCATTCAAAAAAGCAGCACATTTTTAGGTCACGATGTCTGACTTCACTCCAAAACTAGTTGATTATATTTTAAAAAATCTTAGAAGACTTATACAAGTTAATCGAACTAATTTGTTGAATATTTTATCTCATAATTGAAATTGAGTTACGTACGTTCTTTCATAGTGAATTTAGAGTAGTTTAGTCATGGAACAATTATATAATTGTATTTGTCACTATCATGTCAACTTTTTATTGACTATGTCAATTAATTGCAGTTTTAATTATTTATTACATTTATTTATTATTGATCATGCGAATTAAAGTGTGTGATGATCACTTGTGATAATATAAGTTACGTACTTGCGTTGAGAAGTATAGTATGACATAATATATATTTTGATCATAAATAATTTTTCACAACCAATGTATAGGGTTGGCATCTTGCACTAGAAAGTACTTACAGATTCACTATTCGGGTATTTGATTTGTCCTTATCACAAAAATAGTTAAAGGTGACACTAGTACACTTGGAGTGTATTGAACGAACCACGTATCGAGTTTAATTCTAAAGCAAGATCGTGTGAAGGAGATTATTTCATCTAAATCCCTTGATAGATTTATGTATATTTTTTCATAATTTTAATGGTTTTTTTATTTACCAATGGGTGAGATCAATTTGATTGTTCAAATATCTCAATGAGTTAAGAATTTGAGAATGAGCGAAGTAAAGAACATGAATTCGTATCGGGAATCGTCGTCCTGAAAAATGGGTAAAGTGACTATTTACCTATTTTCTATTGAACAATTTATATTTCTCAGTGTTTAACAACGCTATATTTGACATCTGTGATTTGTCCACACAACAGTTGAAGAAAATAATATTTAAGTTAGTGAAAATAATCAGAAGGGCAAAACGTTCATCTATGTTCATACCTAATTATCGAATCTCAGAGATAAAATACAGGTCAGAGGAAAGTATTACAGATTTATTGGTTTCTGTGATCTTATATATTTTGAGAATGTAGTATTTTGCCTTTAGTGAAAAAAACAAATACTAATAATTAAATTGAATAGTCTAGGGTCGACTAGCCAGTATCTAATTATTGGAGTTTAGATAATATATGTTCAATCAGATCCCTATGGTAGCTCTATAAAGTATTGGAACTTAATTATAATTATAATTAAAGTTTTGGGCTTAATTGTAATTACAATAAAATTTGGTACTTAGTTGTAATTACTATTAAAGTTGTAAAATTAATTATAATTGTAATTGAAGTTCTAGAACTACACGTGTAATTAAATGTAAACTATTTGGATGTGAATTTTAATTAAAACTCCTATTTGGATTTTAATTAAAACTCCTATTTGAACATGGATTTGAACCTCTTTACCTCTATAAATAGAGATTAGATTGATATAGAAATCCTAAAACAATCATAATACATAATTCCATGGTGTTCAAATTTTGAGAGAGAAAATAATTATTTTTTTATTTTTCATATGTCGAGTCCCAGAATTAGTTTCACGATTTAATTAAAAGAAGGTGCTCATCCAACAGTGTAGTCTCGACTTTGAAGAATATCATAGAAGACTTGGAGGTTTGGAACATCAAATTCTTGAAATTAAAAGTTGGAAACATGCGATCTAAAAAGCTAGAAGTTCGTAATTTAGAATCAGTTCAAGAATTGATTATCGAATTTAGGTTAAAAAATGAATATTTTATTCTTGTTATAACATACAAGTGAATATCTAGACGATCTTGTTTATTGAATTAAAGATTTTTTTTAATTTCTAGGTAATTCTGGTTTTCCTATTCCAACAACTGGTTCATGTGCTTGTTGCTTCCGAATGTTGATTGCATGTTCTAGTCAAGCTATGTCTAGAAATAATTTAATGCATGTTTATTGAATGATTTTTTTTAAAACTCTGATAATTGATTTGTGGCCAATTTTTGATGTAATTCGTTATTTCGAGTCTGTAACAAGATATGTGGATTACGACTCCATCATCTTGATTTAAATTTCTTTTTAATCAGATTCAAAATTGTGAGCCTACGGTATATAGGATTTATGTAATTTTTAAATTCTTATAATTGTTGGATCATATATATAATTCATCTGTTATTGCTGTCCGGGCAGCTATTTGCTTCATTCAACACCACATATCGATTAACATTGATCTCAATTTTCTTTTACATGGACTAGATTAGATCCGGATAAGTCGGGTTCAGAATTAATTAATTTTTATAGGTTCTATTGTTGTTTGGGTTGCTACTGCTGGACCCTTGAAGATTTTTTGAACTGAAGATTTAGATTAAATAATGGCTTTGGATCCAATTAATTTTTAATTTAATCTTGATTAATTTTTAGGCCACAAGTAATTGTTAATTTATCGCTTTATAAATATTTTAAATTATTATTTGAAATATTATCGTTCTTGATATCAAGACATATAGATTTATTTATGACATCACTCGCGATACTATGAGTGGGATGTATATCATTAAATACCGATTTTTCCTAGACTGGTTTAATTTAGATTGAAAAAATTTGGATGGAAAAATCGTAATAATTGAATTGTATGTTAATTTGATTAACACGAGAAGTTGGTAATTATTTAAAATTAAAATTCATTACTTAAAAAATATTGAGTGGGAGAGGATGTTTATTTAAAAAAAAATTTGTGGTCTCCTTTGGTCAATCCATAAGCAAAGTAACATGTTTGTCTTGTGCCAATAATGCAATGGATCCCTATAGGAGGGTCACATGGTTCAAGTTATTTGATTGAATTTGTTTATGATAAGATTGTCTATATGAAATATAATATTGATCATCCTATAGATGGAGAAATTATTTTATAAGTATCTAAAGATCGAGACAAAAGTTATACACTCAAATCGAGATCATTTATGAATCTCCTATAGAGGCTAAAGTTTATGATTTTGGTGACCAAATAAAATGATATTAGACTTATGTATATGTTTGTCAACGATATGATTTGTCTAATTGGAGGGTCCCAACTTAATAAGTGGACACAGTGACATTTCCCATATAAAGGTATGTTGGATCACAAGGATTAAATAGTAGTTGCATTATTGTAATTAGATTGATATACTTGTGCATTCAAATAATGATTGCCAAAGAGGGACATAAGATGTATAGGATTTACTGTGTGTGAATGTGTGGCTAAAATATTGTTTAATACGAATAAAATATTCATTTTCAAGCAAAAATACAGTTTTTTTCCCCTTTTAAACAGCCATGTTTCAACAAGACAATCAACATGAAATTTGTCAAAAATAAGATATGCAAAAATATTACTCTTTCAAGAGTAAATATATAATATTATTTTTAGATATGGTTATGTGTGAATTTATGCTTTTTCAGGAACAACAAAATAATATAAAAATAATATTCATTTTCAAGCAAATTTACAATATTCTTATGAAATATTGATTTAGATTGTTTATTTTTCAAGAATAATAATAAATATTCTCTTATTGTATGAAAAAAATTATATTCAAGCAAATGTCTATCTATCATATATTTGTATAGATCAAATAATTATATCACTTTGTTATACAATTCAAAATTAAGAAAATACTAATATTTTCTTTGAGTAGAAAAGAAGAGTTATTAATTCAATTGGATAGAACTTCTAATCTTTCTTTGATTGATGAAAAAATTATTTTTCTACCTCTACTACTGGCTAAAGATTTGTGAGGAAAAAGATGAATAAATTTTGTTAATTCAATTGGCTAGAGTTTTGTGATGATAGAGAGACTAAAAAATACAAAAGTCAACATACTTATATGTATTTTATTGATAATCAAAATCATATATCTATAGGGAATAATTGTGGATACAAGGATACAATAATCATATTAATTAAGGATGCAGGAACATAGTGCCTGTCTGGATGCTATTCTCTCCAGATTTTAATCAGAAATCCAAATGTTACATGGTCATGTAGGCCTCATTGTAGCATCCATTGTTGACTACTTTCTTATCAATCAATTAAAGTGGATGGACTGATGAAAAGACCATTGTGAGCCTTTATTTTTGCATTCAATCTTTTCAAGCAGGGTATTTTTGGAATTTCAAAAATGAAAAAAAAAAAAAAAATTGGTACTTATTTGTTTGTCAAATATTGCGGTTGGAGGTGGTTGCATAGTGCTTTTTATAACATTCCAAATTTTGATTAAAATTTGGAGAGAATGGCACGCAGATAGGCCCATAATGATCATTCACTATTTAATATATAATTTACAACAAGTTTAACTATTTATAAATTTTATCAAATGGACATGTCAAACATAGCCCTGTTTGACATTCATTAGAATGATTTTTTGTGGAAATTGAGTTTTGAAAATCCTTTTTTTTTTTATAACGTGTGGTTAAAACATAAGAAAAAAGTTTTGGATTTACGTTCAAAATACCTTTTTTTTTTTTTTTTTACGAATATATGATTGAAAATGAGTTTGAGAAAAACAAAATAAAAAATAAGAAGTTTTGATTTAATGGATGTCAAACACGGGCTATGAACACTTATTCAAGCATACCTATTAAAATATAAATTTACATTTTTACTTTAAGGTAACTTACTTCTTTTATAAGCTTTGGCGAAAACATGCCATAGAAATACAGTTTGATTTGCTTTTTCATTAACTTTGGATTTTTTATTTTTTATTTTTACTCAATTTATGCCTTAACAACTAATGTGTTTATTAAATGTTTGATCCATAAAAATCAGACCAAGTAAGATATGATATCTCATTGCAAAATGGGTAGATTGTCCAAGAGTAATTAAGGTACTAATGTCTTAAAAAAGTTCTTGTAGATACAGATTTTGAGAAGCAATCAAATGGTAGTTTTTCAGATTCCACTTAAAATGGTAGATTTTCATATTCCACTCTTAGCTTTTTCAATCGTCTATTATCAAAACACTAATTTTAGTCCTAATTAATTAAATTTTCTTTTTATATAGGTTTACTTGTATTCCAATAATAAAGCATCTTCCATTCCATAGTTCACGTAATATAATTTAAATTTATTTGATATTTTATCTTTTTATATGAAAATGGAGATATTGAGAATCGAATACCGGTAAGACAGGTACATAAAAGATAATTTAGAATTATTTAAATATTTTTCTATATGAATAATCTGTATATTTTAACTTTATGAAATTTAAGATTTAATATATTTTTTATTTAAAATAATTAAATTGAATGCATTGTCTGCGAGAAATATTTGATAATATTATATAAAAGTTAAAAAAAAAATATGTTACTATACTAATAATAGTAATAATATAAAAAGATTGTAATTAAAAAATATCCATTTTAGTAATCGTATAAACTTACAGTAATAAATCAATTTTGTTTATAAAATGCTAAAATGTTGTTTTTGAAATATTCAATAATTTTGTGATAAAAGTTCATCAAACACTTATCAAATTGTTAATGTTGACACTTTTTCATTCAATACAACTACAATTAATTCTCTTAAAAGCACAGCAAGTAGAGGTGGACAAAATGTCCAAACCAAACCAAGCTGTTCGGTTCGGTTCTATGAAAAAAAATAATGATTTTGGTTCTTTGAACTGAGAACCATTTGGTTTTAATTCGGGTTCGGTTATAGTTCAAGCACAATTAGAACCAAACTTAATATTTAATTATATATATATTAATTAGTGGAGATCCTAATTTTATATTCATTGGAGATAGCCCATTAATTGAATACAGTTTATTAATCGATTTTGGGTCATTAGAGAAAGACAACTCATTAGTTTCTTACACCTTAATTTTGTATTCAGTTGAATCATTTCTCTTTTACTCATTTTCAATTTACACAACGTGGCGGCTTGTAGGTACTGCATTCATCAAGTCAATGGAGTGTCATTTAAGATCGAAAAATGAAATTGATCAGTTACTTAAAAAGTCTTTAAACTATTTTTTTACTTGATTGTTTGATGAGTTATTTGTGTTCTTCACAAATAAAGGAAAACCTAATAAATATTCATGAAGTATTAAAACGGTTGATGCTACACATAAAAGTGGACCGTAAAAATTTGATAATTCATTCTTTATTATAGGGGTATGTCTTAAAAACTGCTGCAATTAATTTAGTGAATCATTGCTATTACTTATTAAATAATTTTTTATATGACAACGAAAACTAATTTGTGTATTCAAATTATGAATATGTTTTGTTCGTTAGTTATGATTTTTTTTATCTCGATGATTGAAATTTGAACTTCTTGAATATTTGATATTTATTTTTTTATTTAGGTATATATTACTAACTTATATGATGTAAATATGAAAAATTTAAAAATGAAACTAGAATCAAACCAAATCAAATCAAAATCGAACGGTTCGATTCGGTTCGGTTCGGTTTCATATCTTAAAAAAAAATCATTTGATTTCACTATTAGAAAAACTATTGGTTCATGATTCGGTTCAGTTCTCTTAAAATCAGAACTAAATATAATCATATCCACCCCTATCAACAAGTCAGCAATATCTAACAAAGCCCAAGTGCTTCACTACACTTACAAGGTTGACAAGTTAATTAGTAAGACAGAAGAATATTTTTATTGAGAATTTTTTATCATGAAAAAGCCACTTGTAAAGACCGACAAATAGTGCGACAGTTTAAGGAAGAATTTCAATTTTCATGGTTTACCTTTGTGTGTTCGCCAAAAATTAAACCATAGTCACGATTTTGTTACACGATGATTTGTAGTATGTTTCGTGCCATGAAATTTTGTTATTTCATACGCAATGATCATATATGCAAGGCAAACATACTTCGATTGGGTCACAGCAAAAGGTTTGAATATCAGACTCTAAGTTGGAGAGGACCAACGATTTAGTGATAAGTCTCTCATATTCCACACGGTATTGTAGAAGTTAAGTGATTAGTTTGACACAGGAAAAAGTGTAGGGACTCGTGTGATTTTAGCAACCACCAATATATTTTTAGGGTGTGTTTGATTGACTTATATTTCATGAAAATGTCATTTCTTCATTCAAGTTCCTACTTTTGGATAATTGATTCACATTTTTTTATGAAAAATATTTTCCAAAAATTGGTCAAGTGTCAATATTTTTCTCAAAAACAAAGAAAATATTTTCTTCAAAGGAGCATATTTTTATTTTTCAGAAAATTCTCTCTCTCATTTACCCATCAATAAAGAGGTGGACAAGTATAATATTTTTTAGGTTGAAAATTAAACAAATCAAACACATTTAAATGATAATTTCCAAGAAAATAACTTCTGAATATTTCAATTGTCTAGATTTATTTTTTTCCATGCTTGCAGAGGCAGATCCACAAAGTTATGTTTGAGTGGGTTGAAATTTATTTATTTTTCAACGAACTCATGCCATAAAAGATGATTTATGCTACACGAGATTTAGTTTAAAAGTTAAAACTCATGACGCCCATGAAAGAGTGGCTTAGAATATATCTTTTGACACTCATGACAAAGTTCTAACAAATATATTTGTGACTAATAAAATTAAATATAAAGCATATTACTTATTTTGATAATGACATCCATCTCATGGTTGAAATAAATAAATTTGTAACTCACAAGTATAAATAAATAATATATGGAAAAATACATTAGAAAAATTTTAATCACTTTTAAACTTGATCAAATATGTGGCATCTCATACTATTCAAATAAGCCATTTATCTTTACTTTAATCAGTAAAAACTATTTGTTAATAAACTAATTTGATTATAAGTGAACTAAATTATATGCATATGAAATAAAATATCTAATTTGATAATGAGTTATTTATGTATCATGAATGTGAATAAAATAAATATATAGCATTGTAGAGTCTTAAACTAAATTTGAATAATTGAACATTGAGCTCATGGTTAGGGATAAAGTTAGTTGAGCTAAAATTAATTTTTAGGTTGGACTAAATTTTTATTGCTTTTGATTTCACCATGATTCTAGGCTAAATTTTCCATTTTTTACAAGCCAATTTGCTTCTGGGCTAGGGCAGGGCTATGCTTGCAATCAAAAACACCTTTAGAATAATTTCATTCAACACTACTGGTGTCAAACATTAATGTAGGTGATACCGCATGATATTAAACAATAGGTTCACTTAAATACAATTTCATATAATTCATTTAATTGAACCTATCAGACATGATTACCTAAGTACTCTAGCACCAATGATGTTAGGTAACATTATTCGATCTTTCATGCATTTAAACTAAACCTTGCTGAAAGCATCCGAGGAACCTAATTAGGACAAATTAATGTTTAGTGGCCCAATTGAGATTTTGCTCAACAAAAATGAAATTTACCCTAAATAGCTTGTTTGAGCTAGATTGATAGAGAATGTATGGTTAAAAATGAAAGAAAAGTTTTTGGGTTGTGTCTAATATTATTTCTATTGAAGAATGTATGGTTGAAAATGAGATTAAAAAATGCATTTTGAAAAAAATGAGGATAAAAAAGGGTCCCACCTTCCCATTTATAACACAATAACAGAAAAATACTTTGGTCAGTTGGAAAATCTGCTTTTCTTTTTTAAGTCTCAATCTTATTGTTTCAGTTGAATAAACATGTTGAGGGACAAGGAGTTCTACAGAGCATTAAAGTGGCCTGGGATCCTTGCACTGCATGCTGGACACATCGAACCAATTGCACCTTCTGCTTCCATTTCAGGCTGGATAGGCTCATGGTAGAACACATTTCGGCACCAAACACAAACACTAGAGCTCTTACTCCTACGGTCTGCTATTTTTGGCATCAGATCATTGTTTTCCAGCCAAAATGAGGAATCGAGTCCTTGTTCCATATTTGTAGTATGTGTAAAAATGTTGGACTCCATGGAAATAGCATTTGAACTGTTTGAACCCAGAAAACTGTATTCAATTGGTTCAGCTTCACCTGCCCTCATACCTTCAGCATTAGTGTTGATATCATGCTTCTTATTAACTTCAAATAATTCTTGTGCTTCCTGCCCACATAAGATGTTGATGGAACAAGTAAGTACAAGTAACAGAACCAGCAAGGCACAAATTGATTCATGCATTGGGGGTCAGATTTGAAGAAAGCAGAATTAATCCCCGCCAATTCTGTTCTAAAATGGGGAAACTGAACCTTCAATTATAAATCAGCCAATACTATAACAAACCTGAAGTAGAAATATTCCTCAGTGAAAAAATAAAACCATCTGATTGGTAAATTCTACTATATAAAGACTGAAGGAGGAAAAATTGATATTGAAAAACAAAACACTTTTTACAGGATTACGTGGTATGATTAGTTTGTAAACAATGACAGTTGTGTACCAGAGTCAGTAGCTAGAGACCTACAACAATGGTTAAAGAGCCTAACAGAGCTAGGTTAAAAAACAAAAAAAATTGAGCTTGCTACAAGACACTTCATGGCACGCAACTACATGATTAAGCAAGAAACTGAGCGTACTCTTCTTAAAATATGATTTTAAATCCTGTGTTCAATATAGTGCCCCACATTTGACAAATATAGTTCTTGTATAATTTCACAGAGTAATAAATTATATCTTACTATTGACTACAGCTATATGGCATAACGTGCAAAGGGTTGAACCTTGTTCATGCATGTATTAAAACACCTGAATAAAAATATTGCACATTAAGATGCTTAATGGGTACCTTATTTGACATTATATCAAAGTCGTGAAAGTAGCTAGATGGTTGCACTTGTGCACTTGTAGTAGCAGTGAAAAAACCCTGCAAAGCATTTTCTTGACCAGTTGTCCAAAGGCCGCCAGCCATGACATCCTCATCAGGCTGCAGATTGTTTCTGTCAAAACCAATTATGAAGCCGTTGCCAGAATTTTCCACGTGATTGCCTTTGAGTCCATCCCAATCCCTGCCTGAAAAATTCATGCTGAAACTAGTTCCTAGTTCCCATGTTTTGTTGTTTAAAGACGAATCAAGTAAACCAAACCCCAAAGGTTTTCCTTGTTTGGCATCCTTTACTGTGCTACTAACGTTGTCACCAAAATTAGTTCGAACACCATACGTTTTCTCAGTGCCACATTGAACACTAAAACTACCTAGTAGATTTTTTTCCTGTTCAAATGTATCAGAGCTTGTATGGAGATGGCCAGAAGAAAGGCTCAGCTCATAATTTCCTGGGTTTTCTATATCATGAAATTTAGGATCAAAGGTAGTGGAGATCATATTTAGTGTATATGCGTCATTAGAGACTTCTGCAGCACAAGACTGTGTAAGCAATAAACTTCCAGATGGTTCCTGTTTGCACTCTTCCGCAGCATTGCTTCTCACCTGCATTACATCTTCTTTCATAATATTTTTCTCTGTTTCAAATGCAAGAGAGCAATGTCGAAGAATTTTTTTGTCCTCAATGCCAATCACAGCATCTGAATTTACTTCATTATGACTACCGAAAGAAAGAAACATTTTACTAGCCCTGACATTTTGGACGCTATCAACTTCAGGCTTTTCCATTTTTCTTCTCCAAACCTTGTCAAAAAAATGTTCAGTACTGATGCTCCTATCATACTCTGATAAAGTAAGCAAACTGCCTTCACAGGTAATTTGCACACCCACTTCCTTTGCCAAATAAGTGGCCTCCTCATTTTTATATTTTTTTACACTTGCTTGCTCACTCCAAGATGGATCTGAAGAGATCCCGAATTGCATTTCCTCTTGGACGCTACTTAAAGCATCCTTGTCTGCTTCAGAACTGCCATTCCCACTGGTTCTAAAGCTACATTTTCCATCAAGTGTACACTCACCAACTGAGCTGGGTAAATTGTCTTCAACAACCACTTCCTCATCTCCATATGCAGTCATCATGTGCCTTTTGGACTCATTGTTTTGATCACACCATGTTTCTGTAGAAATTGATGGAATGGGCACGCTGTCAACATTCTCACAAGAAAGGACTTCAAAATTACTATGCTGCTCGACCCTTGTAGCACTATAATTATCCTGTCCAATAGGCCTTGAGCAACATCCAAATACAGAGTCATTATCCACAAACTTCTCAACATCGCATTTAAGTTCATTCGTTGACGGAGAGAGATGCTCATCATTTACAACAATATCACATGTTTCCACATTATCGTCTGAACCAAATAAACCACTTCCAGAGACTCTGTGTTGTTTGGAATTCTCTAAGGTAACAGAATTTTTAATTACCTTGTTCATATCACCAGCTGCTGCTTCAGTGAATTGAAAAGGTGAACAGCTTTCAGAACTTCTCCCCAGCACATTGCAATTATCAGATATTCCAGCAACACTATCAGGGATACACACATCAACCGAACTTTCATGGCAACCTTTGTTCTCATTGTTAGATGAGAGAACCTCATCAACTCCTCTTAAATTGCCATTAGCCGCCATGCGATCTCCAACATGATCACTGGCATTCACATAGGAAGTTTTTGCAATATTATTGCCTACTGAAGCTAATGATCCTTTCAACATAACCTCTCTAACAGGTTGTCGAAAAAATGAACTGGCGTCAGCACAAACTCCCACATCAACAAATAGTGATTCTTCGGTACTTTTCACATGGTTTCTCTCATGAGCACCGATGTGACTATTGAAATTATTCCTTTCGTTAGATGATTTATGGGTGGACATGTGTTCATAATTTCCCTCGTTAAGTATTACCACATCATTGAGAGATAGAGCATTTTTGTACATCTCTTTACGATGAAGAGATGACTGGTGGTGAAATAGATCATCCTTCTCATTAAAAGTCATTTTGCACTCGTCACAATGTAAATATTTTCCTACTTTGTCAGATGGCTGATCCCCACCATTCAATGTGACTTGCATTTCATGATTACAAGATGTTGAAGAAACTAAAAGTGATGATGCATGGCAAACCAGGTTTTCCTTTCTGTTGTCATCTTGGTTAGTAACACTCACAATCTGTAAAATATCCCACGAACAAATCAACAAACAAAAAGAAAGCATACATAGAGACAACCAAAGAAAGAAATAGTAAACACAGGGTAACTTACACTGGCAGAAGCCAAGTTTTTGCCATCATTGATATTCTCATTATTCTCAGCACAAGTAACCTTATTAGCATCTTGGGCACTATGAAAAGAGATCAAGTATGAAGAAATATCCTTGCATGACAAAAACTGCTGTCCACTGGGGCTGTAAATCACCAAATTAGCAATAACTCAATACAAATAGTTAAACCCCACCCAAAAAAAAAAAATTACAAATACAAATACAAATCAATAGAATATAAATGAAAATGCTAAAAGTACAATTCAGGTTCAGGCACTCAAAGTAGCTATCGAAACAGCTTAGCATTTTTCAATTAATAATTTTTTTTCTCTAAAGCTTCATTTATATATCTGCTATGAAGCCAGGCGGTTGAGATCTTTTCAGGAACAAATAAAATTATCAGGCAAATGCTACCTTTCACTAGCCAGATTAATAAAATATTCTTGGCACAGGATCTTCAAGTGCTCTAAAATGTTTTTAAACAATTAAAAAAACAATAGAAATGATATTCCAAAGTCCGGATTAAGCATTAATTAGAAATCATGCTTATCCCATCCATCCCGCCCCCCACAGACAAAATTAACCTTTTATGGGGATAAAATAATAGTAGATATTTAAAGAGTGATAAATTTACAGTTCAATTACTAAATTTTATTTGCTTCACAGCTTAAATACATATCTGCTCAAACCATGTTAATAAAATGTATGGAATAATGGAAGGATGAATGCATGTTGCTTTGTTAGCAAATTCTTTAACCAATTTCTAATCTCATGGCTGCAAATCAAGGCAAACTCTGAATACTAGATATGATGTCAAATAACAGGGGTCAAGGTCGGCCGAACCAAACTGGGGGGAGGGGATCTTGCCTGTACGAATTGGGGCATATAAAATTTGAAAACATCAGCCTCTATTTACTATGTAAGAATTGGTAAATTTTGTTCATGAAATTTCATTAATATGTAAAACATTACCCTAAAGGATTAGTAACAAAGAAATGACTATGCACATGCCTGAATCATTCAACATATGAGAGGCTTGCATACAACATTTTGATGTCAATTTCTCATGTCCATGTGCACATAATGAGGAAGATATATTAAACCTTCATCTAAATTTCCATATTGAGAGTAACTCCAAACGCTCTTTATTAGTCACATCCTCTTTAATCTAGAGAGTCAATCATATTTTTAAGGAATCCAACGAACTCTCTGTATTCAAAATTAAATAAAGAGTAGATTTGACTCTCAAATGTGGATAGCCAAAACCACTCTCCATATAATACTTTTGGTGCTTTCGTTTACTCTTTCACCACTTTCAATGCACCACTGTCACTTAGTATCAATCGTTAATTTTCAAATAAGTGAGTAATAAAATAAAAAAGAGGAAAACTAGGTAAAAAAAAAGTGGGAAAATGTAAATTAACGATAAACTTAGCCTACATTTTGAAAGAATTTATAAATAGATAGAAATAAATGGTGGATAAGTCGATAGAACTTTTGAGTCTATTGAAATGTGTGGTTAAAAATAAAGTTTGACTATTTATAATTGAGTTAAATCATTTATAATTTAGCCAAGTGTAGGCTTATATTCTTAGTTAGCTTCGATATTGAATTTTACCAGTGAAATCTTTCGATATTGAAGGACGGTTGTTCGTTGTACTAAGATACTTTTGGCTCATATTTTGTATCACAAGTGCAAACAAAATAACAAAATTCATGTACAAAAAGTGCATATAATAGATATAAAACAAATTCATCATTAAGTTCATATAACCTTTCTAATATATTTCAGAATTTTTTTTTTTGAAAAAAAAATCACCTTCTCTAATCCAAGATATACAAAATGCGACTTAACATGGCCTTGACTTGTTGGCCTATGGGCCTATCATTAAGATATTATAATAAATATAAGACACACCACTAGACATGTCAGACAGGTTCCCCATCGTATTCAAGTCGTATCTATGTTTAAAATGCATCGAACACTTACGCTCTACCCTAGGGAGTTTTAGTGCTCCACAAGTATCTCCTAATTCATTAAAATATATTTGGATTCTTAACAGCAAAAAATAGAAATGCCCAACTTTATTTCTCAAAATCATTAAATAATCCATTCATAGAAGTGTCCTTGTCCCAATACTCAGCACTGTAGTCTTTTTCAAGCCATTGCTACAATGTGCAACCATGGATCATGTACAATGGTTTAGAGATAATGTTCTTTTTCAAATACAGATCAAAATTTGCCTTGCCAAAGCTCTTCGTCATATAGAATGGAAATCTTCCTAGTGTTATATCACGAAAATCAATTTAAGTTAAAAATTAAATAGTCTATTCCTAGTGCATTTTACTATATTCAGAACAATGCTGACCACATCCCAATGGCAACACTCAACAGCATACCCGCACTCTGTGTAATTCAATACTAGTTAATGAATACCAAGGATTACATGCCCAAATTCCCAGTCGTTAATCTACTCAATTAATTTATGAGCTGTCTTTTTCCTAGTACATCTAGGTTCCCTGATTGCAAAACACAATGCAAACAAGAACCAATATATAATGGAACAGTGTTGTTCGAATAAGAACCTTAGGTAACGACGACAATACAACCACACATGTCCTTGCTTCTTCTTGAGAGAGAGTAAAAGCTTCCAACCAATTGGTAATGTGCTCCCGAACATGCTGGCATCCACAATCCTCCTCTTCTTCCTGCTACTTCCCCATTTCCCATTCAGCCCTTCCAAAAACCTTAATAACTCCTCTTGGCTCTTCAAACCTTCTGTCCTCTGTCTAATTTCCTCCGCATATGGATCATCCACTGTCCCCAAAGCCACCAAATCTACTTCCAAACCATCCCTATTCAATAAGGCCATTCTATCTCTATCCCCATCCCCCATATTCCCACCCACAAAAACCTCACTCATAATCAAACCATTCTTATTATGATTACCATCAGAAAAATCGACATTAGCATTAACCCCCAGAGTAGAGTTGGCATTGTTCTTCATCATTTCCCGACAAGGTCGACCCCGTTTCCGTTTATTGTTAACAGAAACCCCGACATCGGAGGACGAGGAGGAAGGAAATGACGGTAATTGTTGGGGGAGGGAATAAGAGTAATCTACTTTAACAGGGATTAGTTCTTCAGGGTTAGAGTTGTAAACAAATAATTGCTTAAGGAGAGCAATAATCCGCGAATTTTCTTCCTTTTCTGGATCTGAATTACCATTATTAATGTTCGCAACGGCTGTGGGACGGAGATGAGGAGTGCGGCGGCGAGGGACGGATGAAGAGGCGACGGAGGAAGAGGAGGCAGGAGCGAGGCGGAGGCGGGAATAAGTCTGCTTGCGGGAGCCAGCAGACTCATTGAAGATGCTCCTGTCGATCTTTGGAATTACCACGTCGTCACAGCGGAGGATACCGATGGCGGAGGAAGAGCATTGAGAGAGGGAATATAGTTCGGATTGGGAGAATAACCGGAGATCTATAATGGGTAGTGAATCTACTTGGGGAGGGCCACCGTCTGCGGTGGAGGTGGAATCAACGGTGACGGAGGCCATGTTAAAATTGTTGGAAATGAGAGTGGTTTATTTAAGGCAAAAGTTTAATGGTTTTTTTCCTTTTTTTAATGGTCAAAATGAAAAGAAGTCCGATTTTGTTTTCTTCTCTAAAATGGCCTTGTTAAATGCCAATTTTATAATTATAGTAAATTAGGAACAAACAAACATGGTTTATATATTCTATAACAGCGTGAGATCCTCAATAAATGTGTATTTATTGCTCAATTGTAATTGATGTTCGTTATGGTTCAGTGGGAGAACAACAATTTTTTTATGTTAAAAGCCATGCAGTAACAATTTAACGGATGAATGTTGTGTTTGGAAAAATTAGAAATAAAAAGGATAAGTAGGATACAGTGATCACAAACTTAAAAAGGGGAAAACAAAGAGTTTCTAATAGTAGGAAGCAAAATAGGCGTGATCCTATCACTAGAGCCGAATTTGATGATGAGAATGAAGTAAAAAGTGAGAATGAAAATGATCAAATCTTGATGGCTAAAGTGGGTAGGATAAATAAGAGAGGATATATGCGTGATAATAGGCCTAGAGGAGACCCTAGAGGTCGAGATGGGGTAGATAAAAACCTTGGGAACATTAAGATGAAAATACATTCCTTCCAAGGTAGAAACAATCATGAAGTTTATCTGGAGTAGAAGGAAAAGTTGGAGTTGATATTTGAGTGTCGTGACTATTCTAAAGAGAAAAACGTAAAGCTAGCAGTAACTGAGTTCACTCATAATGCAATAATATGGTGTGATCAATAGATGACAAATAGGGGGAGAAATCATGAAAGACCTATAGAAATCTAAGGTGAATTAAAAACTCTCATGAGGAAGAGGTTTGTACCCAATCATTACCATAAGAACTTTTATAACAAATTATACAGCCTTACTCAAGGTTAAAAGTGTATAGAGGATTACCCTAAGGAGATGGATATTGCTATAATTAGAACTAATGTTGAGAAGGATAGGTAGATCACAATGGCCAGATTTTTGAATGAAACTAAATAGAGATTTAGCCAATATAGTTAAGTTAAAACACTTTTGGGAGTTAGAGGATATGGTGCACAAGGCTATGAAGGTGAAAAAGCAATTGAAAAGAAAAGGCGAAGCAAAGTATTCTTCGAATTCTAATCCTCCTTGGAGACCGGGGTGGGGTAGTAATAGGAGTGATGAGCCTATTTCAAAGACTAAGATCGAACCACCCAAGAAAAAAAGAGGTAGTTAGCAAAAATAAACAAAAGTGAGATTCTCAACCTTCTAGTTATAGGGATATCAAGTGTTTTAAATGCTTGGTTTCGAGATACATTACATCTAAATGTCCTAATAATAGGATAATGATTATGCGTGATAATGGAGAAGTGATGATTGAGGATGATAGTAATAATGGTGAAATGTTCAAATTGGAGGATGATAATGATGGTGATGGGGGTAGAATACCGTGTAGAAGGTGAATCTCTAGTTGCAAGATGAGCTCTTAGTACACAAATTAAGTTAGATGATATGGAGCAACATAAATAGAATTTTTTTTATACTAGATGCTATTTTAATAATAAGATATGTAGTATGATTGTAGATGGGAGAAGTTGTACCAATGTGGCTAGTATCACCCTTGTTGAGAAGTTTGGTTGGTTTATGCTAAAATATCCTTTACCTTGTAAATTACAATGGTCGAATGATGTGGGGAGGTTAAGGTTAACAAGCGATTCATAGTGAGCTTTACTATTGGGAGGTATAGTGATGAGATGATATGTGATATGATTCCTAGATATATTGGTCATATTTTGTTGGGAAAGTCATGGTAATATGATAGGAATGTGATACATGATGGGTTTAAAAATATGTATAACTTTATCAATGGTGGGATATCAGTTACTCTATTTTTAACACCAAAACATGTCTATGAGAACCAATTAAAGTTAAAAAGTGAGACAATAAAGAAAAAGAAAGAGAGAAAAAATGAGAGTGAGTTTGAAACTTCAAGAAAAAAAAAGATTAAGCGAGAAAATATAGTGGTGGTTGAAAATCATGAAAAAGAGTAAAATCACAAACGAAAAAAAGAGAACCTCCAGAAAGAAAAGGAAAAACAAAAGTAATATTTTTTTTTTTGCAAAAGAGAGAGAATAAGAGGACTTTCATGGAAAACCAACCTCTTATATTGCTGGTGTACAAGAAATCAGTCCTTGATCTTGAGAAAAGTAAGAATCCCTCCCTAGTTTGGCTATTTTTTTGTTGCAGGAATTTGATAATGTATTTCTAAGAAAATGACTAGTAGCTACCATCCATTAGTCGAATTGAGCATCAAATTGATTTTGTACTTGAAGCTGTTATTCTAAATTGACCAGCTTATAGAAGTAATCCCGATGAAACAAAAGAGCTTAAAAGGCAAGTTTATAAGTTGATTAGGGATGACACGGGGCGGGTATGAGACGGGTCGGCCAACTCACCCTCGTCCCATTAGAGTGAGACCTCGTAGATATCGGATTGAACGGATTTTTTTGCCATCTCTAAAGTTGGTGGGCAAAAGATATGTGAGGGAGAGCATGAGTCTATGTACGGTGCCGCGCTACTTATGCATAAAATAGATGAGATGTGGAGAATGTGCATTGATTGCAGGACGGTCAATAATATAACAATAAAAGTATCATTATCCAATATCTAGATTAGATTATATGCTCGATGAATTGCATGTGTTATGTTTTTCTTTTAAGTAAATTAGATCTTAAAAGTGGTTGTCACCAATTTTTGAGATGAATGAAAAACTACTTTTAAGACTTAATATGTGTTATATGAGTGGTTAGTTATGTCATTTGGTCTTTCTAACTCACCTAGTACTTTCATGGGATTCATGAATTGCATACATAAATACGAAAATTTGTAGTAGTTCATTTTAATGATATTCTAATATATAGCAAGAGTTTAGATGAGAATGTTGAGCATTTGAGATGTGTGCTTGTTATTTTGAGAGAAGAAAAAATCTATGCTAATATTAAGAAGTGCATCTTTTGCATGAAAAAAGTAATTTTTTTTGTTATGTTGTTAGCAAGGTTCTAAAATGCTTAATGCATGGCAATGCATTTCGATCGAGCATTAAGTATTATAAGAATACGCGTGCTTATGCAAAACATATACGTAATTATGCGTTTTTCAATTTTTAATATTTTAAAAAATAAATAAATAAAATAATGCATTCTTTGAATTTTTAAACATATTCTTCAAATTTAAAAAAAAAATACTCAAAATTATAAATACTACAATAAGACAATTACTTCAAATTTATTTATATTTTTCAGATTTGAGACAAAAACATATTGCTCAAAATCAT
>CAIGRP010125631.1:0-16445 GCA_903798385.1 Fraxinus cuspidata | reverse complement strand
GAATTGCATTTATTCCCTGTGGGACGATAACTCTCAACTTATCAATTCTATTACTTGTCAACGATCTCGTAAGCTTGCGGGTTTTGCACGAATAAATTTTGGATACAGTAATGAGATATGGATAGATAGCAGTTATCTTTAGATTTTTTGCATACTTGTC
Organism: Fraxinus cuspidata; assembly: GCA_903798385.1. Lineage (NCBI taxonomy): Eukaryota > Viridiplantae > Streptophyta > Magnoliopsida > Lamiales > Oleaceae > Fraxinus > Fraxinus cuspidata. Next base: position 16,285 of record CAIGRP010125631.1, on the reverse strand, counting down.
TATTCGGCACTATACTAGGTAAATCTTCAAGACAAACATCCACAAACTCCTTATTTACTGGTACATCTTCCACTCTTCGTTCAAAGTGGGGCTTACCAGTAATATTCAGTAAACATCTTTTTCGCTTTCAATGCAGACACTAATCAGGTTAGAGTCCTAATTCTTGTTCCAAAGAGTCTGAATTCTTCGTCCCCAAGTTTTTGATATAGAACCTCCTTCTCATGGCATAAGATAGTTGCATAATTTCTTCGAGGCAGTCCATTCCCAAAATTACATCAAAGTCTTTCATTTTCAAGAAGTACAAATCTGCCTTTAGTACTTTTCTTTTCTTATTTTGGTCCTCGCCTTTTTCTTTATCTTGACCCTGTCACTTCCTTTTTTACTAAAGACTCAGCACTGGGTTGGTTTTTTTTATAACCCTAAACGAATTGAGATTGATTGCGCTCGACGTAGTATATGCAGTGTATATTGTTGGGCTGTCTCTCCGATCTTAATCTCATTTCGAACCTCTTAGCCTTCATAGGCTCATTGTTAACCATATGTAGAGCATATGTAGAAAGGCGTTCAAATTTTTTTTCATACTCTCGAAGCGGCATAGTTCCCTATGTAAGTTGAAGAAATCCCATATCCTTTTGATCCCAAACTGAGGTTACATTCTGTAGTCCTAGTACGTGTTTCATACTCCCACAAATAGGTAGCATTGTCACTCAACAAAACTTCGTACAAGAAACCTCTCGAGCATCATTACAGTTCATGTGCTCAAAGATCCCTTCAAGTCTTTTCAGCCACTTCTCAGCTGCAAAAGGATCATCTTTACCATCAAAGGACGGGGTTTGAAACGACAAAACTACTCAACAATCGAACTCATGGTGTTGGCACTTCATGTTGCATCATGAGGTAACACTTGAGCTTGCTGCTTGCCCAAGTCTTACACTTCCCTCAGTAAATCTTTGAACATAGCTGCTTGATATTGTCGTCATTGTGTCATTTCTTCTAAATAAATATAATTTATCTCAAGAACTATTCAACTATACTAAACTCTTCCTAGCGGCCTCACTATGTGCCATGTCTGTCACGTATGTTACGCTAAGTACAAAGTGTTATACATTTAAGTTTTAGTCATATGAGAATCGTATTACTAATCATACAATTCTGTACAAAATACTAATATGCTTAATTAACATACTTCTAAAGCAATAAATTGATTTGTAAGGAAATACTCTTGGGATTATGCAATTAATTACTATGAACGGAAATATGAAGGATAATATGAATAAATAAATTTTTTACATCGTTTCATACCTTGAAAATACAGGATGATGGCAGATTGATATGCATTGGATGCCACGAACCTTGTAACATCATCATCATCATTACTATTATTATATAGAGAATTTTTGTAAAATGGATTTTTTATTTTTTGGTATAAAAGTTTCTAAAAATGGAATTTTCTTAAATTTGGAGTAGGATTGAAATATTGTTTTTCCTCGTACTGATTTGAATAACGTACAATTAAAAAGGCTTATAGGTGATGCGGGGTGTCACAAGTGGTCCGCAAAAATTTAAGGCTCTTTTTAGAATGTTTATATCTTATTTAACAAAACCCAAAAATTTTCAGTAAAGGAATGAACATACATATTTTAATATAATGGACATATTAAAAATATTTTTAATATAATAGGCACACTCACTAAAGATTAAAGCCTTGAATTCTAGCAACCTGAATTCGGTTTACTCCAATACCAAACTGTAACACCCCGATTCTAGGAACCTCATGCATTACCATTATTTTGGAAGAATGTATTCTGAAATAGTAAATTGATGAAGAATGTATGGTTGAAAAATAAGGAAAAGTTACTGATGTGATGAAAAATATTATTTTATTGAAGAATGTGTGGTTGAAAATAAATAGAAGAATGAGAATTTTAATGTGTACTAAACAGGGGCTAAACATGAATTTCTTAGCGTGCTAAAAAAATAAATTTTAATATAATGGGCATATTCATTAAAGATTAACAGCATTTAATAAAATGATATATTTAGTTTATTAAAATATGCGAAACTTTTGAAATTTTATCTTTATTCAAAACATCAATAAAACTAGTTCAACATGCACTAAAACTAGGAATAACTGAAAACTTTAAGGTTACCATAAACAAATCAAATTCAACAAATAACGTACTTTGTGATGAGAGTCCGTTGGCCCAATAGCGCACCCATCCATCCATCCACCACCGTCCAGCATGCTAGTTTTTACCAGAAATTTGTAAATAATGAAGGATGAGTATAACAAATTATACTCAATGAGAAAGCTGGCTTCTCTACTTCCAAATCAAATATGAAACTATGCATGAATTCTCTTACCAACATAAAACTAGAATTATCACACCATAAAAAATGATAATTGTAGTAAGTGTTGCAAATGAGGGCTAACTGATACCCGTAAGTATGCCATAAAATGTATCATGATTTCTTCCAAATGAGCCCTGAACTGAAGTAATTAAATTCATACATAAAAATGTATTTGAAAATATGGGAAAAAAACCATTAATGGCACTGAGCATCTCATTTTTCGAAGATGAATGTGGAGAACAAAATTATAGAAAACGAGATTCTTTATTGCAAACCAAATACTTAATAGTAGAGAGATAGAGAGATGGAGAGAGAGATTAAGAACAACTACTAGGTAATTTGTTGGAAAAAAAAATTGGAGTGACAGAGCAAGGCAATATCGTGCCTTTATATAGTAGTTAGGATTGAAGTCGTCTAAATGGTTTAGGACTTTGAGTTAACTAATAAAATCAAAAGAGATTAGTTTTTAATTCGAACTAGTATTAGATTATGTTAATGATAATGATAGTGGATAAATATTAAATTCTACTACTTGAACTAAACAACTAGTATTTATAGGTAAACTTAGAATAGTTTGATGATGATTAGAATTGTATCATAAACAATTAGTTATTATCCTCTATGTAGATAATGACTAACTAATTAGTTCAATTATATCAAATATCAAATACGTATAATACTTGTATGACGTGTCAAACCTGAATGATTTTCCTAAATTGATTAATACTTAAATTCTAAATAAACCACAAACTTAAATCTTAATTCAAATGAACCTTGTGTTGATAAGCCTAATTAGTTGAAGATAAATATAACATATTAACTTTCTAGACTTCTGAGACATCCTAGCCAAATTGAAATATTATGTGGTGATAAGTTTAATTGTTTTAGGATAAAGGTAATATAATTTATATCATTGATTATATGTATATTTAATTGATATTTTTTTTTAAACTGTAATGGTGAAAACAAATAAAGATGATGGAATGGAAAGTATTTTAATTACTTTCTATTTCATTTACACGAGGACTCTTCTATTGATTCTACCTTAATTCAAACTTATCCAAAATGTCGTTTTCTCAATCCTAATATGCACGATAAATTATAAGCTATAAAACGAGTCCAATATTAATATAGTAATTTAGTCTAAATCGAAAGCTAATACTATTAACTAAGTTGTTTTCTTATTTGGATCTAATTTGAGTTCAATTTATCCAAATTAACTTTTCCTTGAGTCCATAACTCGCAATTTATTACGGGTTTCAAAATGAACCTAATATTGTTGGGGGTAATTATAAATCCTTCTGTAGTTAACTATTTGGTCCAATTAAATAAAAGTATAAAATTTTATATGTATTTACACTTTGGTTCCTCAACTATAAGGATACCCATTTGGATCCAAATTAACTATAGAGCATGACAAATTAACTTGCATAAGGACTTAACTAGAAATGACATTCATATTAAGCGGCAAATAAATTATATGCAATGCAACTAAAAAATTCGGGGTTCTCCATTATGACTTATATTGCAAATTCAGTTGGACAAAGATGTAGTCCTCACTATTTGGAATATCAGTTTGTCCTTCTCAAAAAATACACTACCTAGTATAGCACGGGAATTTTTGGGCGCAAAGTGGGACCCGAAAAATTTAAATCTTCAGGGCCATTTAGCATCTTATCAAATGTCCATGGTCCTGCTAAGAATTTCTTTTCTGATGTCATCCTTTTCCGGCTTATTTATGTCTCGCTGGTCTCGAATTTAAATGTCAATCCTCCAAATTGTATTTGACAACCTGAAGTGAGGATTTAACTCAGTGTTGATGCTCCTTCGTTATCAATTGCGCCGACTGGAGATTTCCCTACGTTCTTCAAATGGAATGATCAACTGGTGAAAATCGTTGTAGCAGTCTGACTTTGAGAAATGAAAGGACCATTAATTTCTTTTAGCAAGTCAATGTTAACTATCTCATCTTCAGTTTCAAGAAATGAAAAATATGTATTATTTTTCCTTATATTTTATTTTCAATAGCTTCCCTTCAAATTATTATATTATTTTTTTATTGAAAATTAAATACTTTGTATGCAGTTAATTATATAGAGTGAGTTTGGATCTCCAAATTTGAAAAGTCAAACTCAATCTTTATTTTAAAATATTAATTTAAAGAGTTTTTGGAGCATAATTTTAAGAGTTTTACTATTTAATATGGAGATCATTTTATGTTCAAAAAGTCTCTTGGAGATGTTTAATTACTGAATTTGTACAAAAAATCTAACGTAGAATTGTTTTCCTAAAGTAAGTTTTAAACTAATTCATCAACAATCGAAAAATTGAAAAAGAACCGGTTGATTTTAAATGCATTTAAGCTCAGGAGTTCACGTTAGTTATCATGTTGAACTTTGCATTCCAAGATATGAAACACTTATCACTGCCACAAATAGTGAGCATTTGGTAGTGCTTACATTGATAAGATACTTATTTGAGATTGACTTTGGAGGAAACTGATTTTGGACAAGTTTGGATGCAAAAAGGAGTGAGTTTGGAAAAAATAGTTGAATTTGGGGATCAATGCATTCAAGTCAAAAGTCGAAGCATATTCTAGGCAAAATAAAAAGGACTTGGGATGAAAAAGCAATTAGTGTCGAGGATCATATTGTACGCAACTTGAAGAAATTTTAGATTATTTATATTCTACGTTAGATACGTTTTAAGACTCTTTTTAAAGTTATTTTAGATTTTAATATATAATTTTCATCATTCCTTCATTTAGAACTCATAATGATAGAGAGAAAAAACGTAGAAAATCAAGATAAAAGAGAAAAAAAACCTAGGGTCTGCAAGATTTTGAGATTGGAGAAGAAGATTTTTATGCAAGATCTGACTCTTCATCTCGTTGATGAAGTCTATTTCTTTTTGTTATTTTTCTTTCAGCAACTATTTCGTGTTGATTTTACATACGATTTTTGATACTTTCATTAAATGACCATTAATTAAATGATTTCTGAATTTGTAACAAAAGGAGAGTGAGTTATATATTTAGACTACATAGTAAAATTCGGTAATTTAGATAAAAAGGTAAAGATATGTTTTTATGGTTATCATGATAATTTTTATTAAAAAAAATTGATATTAATTAATAGTCTTTGTTATAAATGATCATCAGACTCATATGTTCACCTCATTACTTGTCATCATAGATAATATGCAACACTATGACAACTTATTTCAACTATGTTGACCATCGATTGTATCTAAAATTATTTGATAATCTTAGGTAAAATCAAATCTACGTAAGTAATCACTTTATGTTGTATTTTGACCCATCCAAGTATATCCAAGAACAAGAAATTCCGATTACTATAACAATAATTATATAAGTTTATATCTATACCCTGTGTAAATTCATGATTTTTATCATCAGTGTTTTTCTTACTGGCTTCACATGAATTACAAACAAACCATAAATTGGACAGGTTCATGAAAAGATATTACAATAACAATTCAACACAAATAATAATGGAGTTATAACAAAAAAGCTATGAAATAAGTACGCCACCTGAAATATTTTACATAGAAGAAAGATGTTAAGAATCTTCAAATCTTGTAGCTGACTCTCCAATATCTGACTTAAAATAATCTTCTTCAATCTACAATTCTTGAAAATCCCGGCTTTGAACTCACTTGGAACCATAATTTGATGTTAATGTATGTGTTTTACTCTCCAAGATTGTGTATCAATTGATTTCCAAACTTTGGGATCATATAGTCTCAAAACCCTCCAATTTTTCGGGCATTAAAAGTCCACATGCCATTTGAACATTACAAAAGTTATAGCCTGAACACGGGTTTGCCAGAACTGGATGCACATGATTTGGTCAGCAGTAAGATGGGGTCCGGGCACCACATCTCAGCTGGTTTCTTGTGCACAGTAACTGGATTTTGGTGAGCCTTGTGTACTGAAACGCGCATAATATTTTTCTAGAACTATGATTTCAGATCCATAATGCGTGTCCACCTCCGAATTAGATAACTTTCCAATGGTATATTATATGCCACGTAGAAATCATTGAATCTTTTCGTGGTGCCATCAAATGTACACTTCATCCGATATCTAATGTACCTTTTTTATCAATATGTGTTATGTTACAATAATGGTGTGACCTCACTTCTTTGTTGAAAACAATTGGGAGTTCTAATTAAAATGCATATTAATTGGAATGCAATTGTGAAATCCTATTCAAATTTACATGACGAATTCTAGTTAAAATTTTATTTCGAAGCTCGTTGGGTGTAAGAATTTGTGTTGGACTTGAAAAATACTTTGGAATGAAGAAAAATATCGTTGGAAGGAGTTTGAGTCGGAGACAAGGCGCCTAGGCCCAGTAGCTATAAACAATACAGCAAAGTCGGTGCCGCAGCTCCACCTGTTCTGCTCCCTCACAGTTTTGGTAATCTCTTCCGTTTTGGACTCCGTTTTTAGCATTGTACTTCATTTACAATTCTACTATAAGTGGTTTGATGTCCCTTATTTATTCCCTATATATAGTTGGCTCTTTATATTGTTTCTCCATATTATAATAAAATTGTAAACATTGTAAACACATAATCTTTTGTATTATTTCTCCTACATTGTTCTTGAGTTCTTGCAATCTTTACTTCATATTGTGGCTTAATATCTTATCTTTTCAAACAAACTGATATCATAGTTTCCACAACATGTTAAAAATTCTAGAGGCTCCTAAGACATAAAAACATTGTGGAAACCAATAGATACCTGAGCACTTTACCTACAGTTGTACTCTATGGTTATTGACGTGAAACATCTCACATCTAACCGTCAATTTATGAATCCAAGACTTAGAGATATACATTATTCCGCAAACAAAGCTAACCTTCAAAATTTTTCGAGATGTCACTCAACTTTTCCAAAATATTTCTCAGATGCCAATGAATTTTAAATGTTTTTCTTGTTGCTACTACATTTACCAACATCCATCATTGTGTCATTCATTTTTTAAAAGTTTAATGAACTTTATAACATGCCTTATGAAATTCTCATATGAAACATAATTCCAGTTTTAGTGTATGCCACTTCACAAAAATCATGGATGATGTGCATTTTTTTAAACATCGGGTGACAAATGAATATATTGGTAATTTCAGCATCCACATTGATTTATGCAGCTACTATGGTGACAACTGGTATTTTCATGGTAGCAAGGTGCTCCTTTTATTGAATATGACACTCACAAAGCTATAGAGTTCAATGCTGGTTCCGTTCTGAGTTCATCTGTAATTTAAAACTTTTAAAGTTCAATAGGTATTGGAATACACTTGAAAAGGTATAATGGCAACTAAGATATACAACCCCAAACATTTTCCAAGTATTGCCATCAAATTTATATTTTGTCGCGAAAATATTACAAGTACATAATATTAGGCTTTTGAATTTATTAAACTCGGAAAACAACATTATTTAGTTACTGGAATAAAAGAATACATGTTATGAACTCCATTAAATAATAAAATTAGTTTTATATTTACAATATAGCAATAATTTCTAAAATCCAAAGTTTTAATGTCACACATTTGTAGATATGAACTATTTCAACTACAACATTCTATTGTTTTCACCTTTACCATGCACTTAAAGCATCTCCTTTCTTCAAATCCTCAAAACTGTGGCTTGGACACTAAATTCCAAAAATAATTAAAAATAATAATAACTGTTTTCTTTGGGATATATTCATATAGAACACACATAAATAACTTGTTTAATTTTAAACACGAGGACATTATAATCATATAATTTATAGTTAACATGTACAATAAAAGTTAGTTTAATATTTCACATTTCATTAAATTCCATAAAAATTTATAACAGACTACTTTCTTTAAAATCATATAAACTTCGTAAAATTTTATTCATATCCATTAATCTATGAGAACTCATAAATTTTAAGAAATCGTTAAAATCCAAATTAATTTCCCATTCTTAATTGTTTAGCTTGAAATAGGAACACATTATAATCGTATATATTTAAATTAAGATGACAAAAAGTTAGCTTTAATATTTTAAATTCTTGAAATCCGTGAGAATTTATAACATAGAATTTTCTTTAAAATCTTGTGAATTTTGTAGGGTTTTTTTAATAAAAATCTATAATATTCATGAGAATTTCATAAATTTTTAGAAATTCATTAACATCGAAATTAAATACCCATCCTTAATTGTACATCTCACACAAAAAAAAATCTGGTGGGATTACAATAACCATTTAGTTGTAGGGACCACTGGCACACTTTCTACGTGGAAGTTCTACAGCTTGCGATATAAATAATATGCACGAGAACTAGGGTTTTGGGTCGCCGCCACAAAATGGAATGGCACTGAATTTTGACACAAAATTCATCAAGTCTGAATGTAAATAGCAGTCAAAGTCCCAAACAACCTTTAAAGAGAATCGATGTTCTTAACCATTCATTTTTATAGCACTCTATGCCATTTGAACTTTTTTTGTCATTTTTCCCACTATCAAAATCCACGGGTGTCTCCGAGGTGGAAATTTGACATTGACTTTTACATCATATTTGTGAATGAAAGTACTAATTTAATTTTAAAAAAAAAACAAAAATTGAAACAAGGAAGAAAAGGAAAAAAGTAAAAATGTGCATTACCTTCCTTCTTAAAACATTTATGCCATCCAGTACATTCCGTATACATTCATTGCTCAAAGGTGATACAAAACCAAACCCTCCTTTTTTCCCCTACCAATAGTATACTAGTCCTGTAGCGAGGGCCAAAAATTTGTGCCATCAAGTACATTCAATTACATTGTATGCATCCTTTGCTCAAAGGTAAGAGAAAGCAAACCCTTCTTTAATTGTCTATTTAGGAAAAATTTCCAAATTAAATTGAACAATTATCGAAGCACGAGTTAAAAATCTATTTTTTTCCTTCCTTATTTTTGTTTTTATTGTGTAGAACCCTTTGTTTATGAAACAGGTAAGGATAATCAAGAACCGAATGTAGAATCATGGTTCTAAAATATATGGATTTCAAGATAAATGAATGTAGTTTTGCCCAACCTACTGGATGCTCACTAGTTGTACTTGATTTTAATAAAGAAGTTCAAAATACATTTCCTCCTTTCCTTGCTTTGTCTCTGTTTTTATTATTTTTCTTTAATGCTTCACATGTGAAAATTTTCATAAATGTGTGACGGTGCTGCAGATTCGAGGTTAATTTTTTCATACAGCTCTAGCAATAGATCTATCTATTATAAGAGTTTAAAAATTTTGAGATGAATCGTGTGTATTTATCAATGTTCTAAAAATTAGGCCCACCCTCACTTGTGCAACAAGAATAACCAGAACTGACCCGAGAACTCGTGCGGTTATAGAAAAAACCTAGCTGTTTAAAATTGGGTAAAATCTGGAGAAATGGTTGACCCTTTTTTCTTTTAAAAAAAGAAAAAAAAAAAACTATAAAAGAGCAATTCAACTTTAATATCATTCTATGTTATGAATATCTATGACAAGTCACAGCCTTAACCTTTGGTTTATTAATGAAATTTTTATTTTTATATTGATCGAGAATCAACTTATATATATATAACCTTTTCATGGTATTTGTGAGTAACCTACAATTTATGATCACCATGTTGACCCTGAGCTAACCTACCATTTTCCTATTCTGAGTCGGTGCCTGGATCGTGTCTTTAAAAAATGGGTAAATATTTTCTTCAATACTTGCCGTCATGCATATTTAACTATATGAATGATGCTGCTTCTTGTTTGTTAGGCGTCATCTTATGATAGAACAAAATACAAAAGAAAAAACATGTATGCATGCTGCTGTGGTGTTGATCTTCTGCACAAACCGTTTGGGTGGTTGAATATTGTAAGAGATGTGTAGTGAGCATATTATTAAAATGATTGGGCACCTTATGTGGTTTCTATTTGATATTTGTACACCGAATCTTTCCTTCAACTCTTCAAGCGGTACGGAAATTCACAATTAATCAAATTTTTTAATTTCCTTGTTTCATGTTCTTGAAGTACCTTCATCATTTGCCTGCTTTGGTTTCCTGTTTTATCAAATTTTATGCTGTCCGTATCTCATCTTTGTTCTTTCGTCTGCTTCAGGGGTGTACAACTTATCCAGTCAAGAACTGAGACCCTGCAATTGTTCATCAAATTTTAAAAATGAATGACCCAAATGCTCACATGTACAAAGAGTTGATGAAATCAAAGGCGTAAAAAGGCAAGGGATCAGGTGAATTTGTTTGTTGAAATTTCTATTCAATTATGTTTCAATAATCTAGCTGCATCCTTGTACACTTCCTGTACGTTGGTAAGTGTATAATGAACTTATCCTCTTTATGTTTTCTTACAAGTTTTGAATATCTTGAAGTGTTGACTGACACCATTCTTTTTCTGCAACCAATATACGTCAAATTTATAAATTAATAACATGGAACAGTGCTGTAATTAGGAAGGTGGAAATACTTTTATTGCTGAAGGTTATTTCAATGAGGCACATCTTATCCATTCTATTCCGACAAACATCTGATTTTTTACAATCATAAATTTTTATTTCATTTTTTTTTTTTCATGCATGTCAAATGGTAATTAGTTTGTGGTACAAAGATTTATCATAAATAATATGGAAATGTTCTTAAAATTACTATTATAATACAAGAGAAGAATAAAATTGTGGTACAAAGATTGATCATAAATAATGCATTTTCATGGCAAGATCTATTATTTATTTATTTTGCTTTTCTAATGAATTATATTAAATAATAGAACCGTAGATTTAAGTTCTTGCAATTTGTTACTCACAAGGAGCCGTGATTGTGATATACAAGTTGCAATATGACTTAATCTTAAATCATCCATGGTCGTAAGTAATAATGAGATACGAATATCGTTATTACATTCAGACCATTATGTGTGGCAATTCTTACTTGAGAAGTAAGTAGCTGATCTCACAAGCTGAAGTGTCGTGACACTTAAATGAACTCATGGATGTTTTGTTATAGAACAAAACATTAGAGACCCGCTGGGAAGATTCCACATGGATAACTATCTAAGTGCCAGTGGTTAATCAGATCACAAGCCATCACCTTAAACTCCTTTGACTTGAGATCATCATAGTGCCTTATAGAAGGACAGTCACACTTTGGTGATATTTGATGTTGCTGTGTCAAGGGTCGCTAATAGAGCATCGTTTAAGTATGTCGAGAATCATATGAAGGCTATGAATGATCAATAGAGGATTCGTCACTCTTAGATAATAAGAGATTATGAATTACATTCTATCAAGTTAAACTGGTAATGAAATCCTTGGCCAAGGTGCACTCATAAGTCAAAAAGGAGTTTTCGGCTTACATTGACTTAACAGTGTGATAGAATGTATGATCAATAATTGAGATTGACACATATCCATACCTCGTAATTGATCGGATCATATTGACGAAACGATTATAGTTTCACAGTAAACGAACAAGTTTGGTTTTGTCACATCACGTGACATTTCTCGTCGCATGTATTGTCCGACACATTGCCCGATGTCAATCTTGGACGATGAATGTGAATTGGTAATCAGTTAAAAGGGATATTTTAATTTATCGACTTTGATTAGATCATGTCATTAGGTATCGTGATTGGGAACATAATAGGTCACACACAAAAGAGAACTAGAGAATGAGAATTACCAATTAATTAATTGCCAAGTGTTGGACAATTAATTAATTGGGTTGCTTGTTAATAGGTTCGAATTAATTAATTAATCTAATTAATTCGTGGACCAGATTTAATTAATATGATTAATTAAATAATGGATCGAGTTAAGTTTAAGAGATGGGCAAACCCGCTTGAACTTATATTAATAGGCAGCTAGGATTTAAAAACGGTAGAGATAATTAAGTATTAAGAACCTAGGACGAGAAAAGAAAACCTAGTCATCATTCTTGTTCTCATACCGGTATGGATCACCATTGGAGGCTGGATAATTGGACATCTTGGATTGCAGATCGTAATTATTAGAGTTTAAGAAAAAAGAAAAGGAATTTGTGGAATTCATCAAATGTATAATTCTTATCACAGTTTCTATCAAACACGTTGCAAATCCTTGGTGGGAATTGAATATTATTTTAATTTCCGTGTGTATGATTTATTCAGTTCCCAACATTATAAATATATGGTGTATTACACATATTAATTTGATCAACTCAAAAAGATCAAGCGGATCCAGATTAATAGAGAGAGACTCGCTGATTGAGTCTTGTGAGTTCCAACATAATATGTTATAACTCCTTACTTTTGGTATAGTGAATTTTTTGCCTTTGCCCACGCTTTTTTTCCTGTATTGAGTTTCTAAATAAATCTTGTGTTCCATTATTTCATTATTTTTATCGCATAAATCTTTTTATTTCTTTCTTGCACATTCTCTGGTCTTTAATATTCATAACAATTGGCTCAATTCCTAATATTGGGAGATATGGAAACAAACATAGACTTCACTACATTTTCGATCCACCATTCCTTTCGTTTTTCAATAATGATTTTTAATATATCCTGTTCCTTTGCAGTTCTGATTTTCAGCTGAGAGGCTAAGTTACAGTGGTCATGGAGAAAAAAGTCACATTTCTTCTCCTCTCATCCAGACCACTGTAAGTTTGTATAGTAACACTTCAATGCTTTGGCATGTTTTGATTTTAGTCAAGGAACATTATTTGTTGGTTTAAATAATAAATATTTGATAAAATTACTCTCAGTTGTCTGATACAAAAACCTGTTTATATAACTTGCCCCATGAATTCAGTACATTTTGTACTTTCACGATTTCAGCATTTCTAGACGAGACCAATTCTTCCCATTAAAACTGGGAAGTATCCAAAATGGAAAATTTTCCGAATTAAAAATAATAACTAGAGCAGAATTAATTGAAAAACAAGAGAATAAACCATGATACTACTTTGTATTTTTATGCTTAAGAAGTGTGAATTATTTTGCAACGACCCGATGCCATATCAATCACAAATGTCTTAATAATAAACAATCTACATAAAAAGTCTTCTATTATGAGTATCAGCAGATAGAAGTTTCTTTATCTGATTTGTGCTCTCATCTTTTTGATGTTATTTTCATGTCTTTTCACCAAGGAATTTAAACTGGAGCTCACGGGCTTCCCTTGCTTCCTGATTTTACTTTTTTGTACAGTAATAAACATTGTTTGAAATGGAACGAAGAATCTCGAAGTATTTTTACCCTTGTGACATTATCTTGAGCAAATTTGTTGCTAGCAATTGAGACTTAGAATTTCTGTTGCAATAGGGGGAAAAATTAGATTTTTATCAGTCTTCATAGGATCCTTGATAAAACCCTGAAAACTTTTCTGATTTCAGCTGCGTTGTTGCTGTCAATAAAATGTCAATTGTAATGTATCTTTGAATTATCAAAAATATGACCTTCGTGAATAGAGAAAAGCTTGTTTCGTGTAATGTTAAATGTGGTTTAAAACTTCCACGTATGCGACTCCAGGAAAAAGATAGGTACATTGAATGGGTGGCCTTGTTTGTTGCGTCTTGTGTAGATCTCAGAGAAACGACAAGTTCTCCTCATTTGTAGAAATTCAAAGAGATAGGAAATAGATTTAGACTTGTTTTAAGAGGTTTATGATTTTTGCATATAGTCATGAGATCTGGATATATAGCAGATATCTTTAGATTTGACTTTTATTTCTTATTGGCATGTGTCCTGGACTATAGCTATAACTTCTAATGTGACCTCTTTTGCATTTTTCAATGTATGTTTGAATGACTAGATTTTCGTGGATAAATATTCCATACTGACAAGTGATTAAGCAATGGAAACAAACATCCTTGGCCAGCATAAGAAGTCATTTGATAAGTTTATGTTATACAAATTGTTGTCAAACGACCTCCCTGGGTAATGATGTGAGTATTGTTTATTTTAGTCGGCATCGACCAAAATTAGTGTTGCTCATGGCCCTATCCAATCACGTAACCCACTTGGGTCATTTGAAGCAGCCTAATTTTAATTAGTGTTGCTCATGGCCCTATCCAATTAGATGGTTTTCTTTTAAGTTGACAGGCCACTTACTGATTGGGCCTTACCATTCGTGTTGGGCCTAACCCTAAAAGCCTACATCTATTCCCTATATAACTTAACCCATTATTGTTGATTTGAGCATAGCCCCTTTTTCTATGAGAAGAAAACGGTTGCCTTTGGCTTTTTGCTTTGTGCTCTCTCTGGCTTTGTTGGCTTTTCACTGCCGTGAGTTTGTAGCTTTCTTCTTATATTCTTCAGCCTTGGAGGCTGATTCTTGTGGGTATTATATTCTCTATCTCTAGTCCTACTTTGTGTGGACAGTTCCTTAGAGAATTCTGTGCGTAGATTGGTGATTTGGTTTGTAATTGAGTTTAAGAGGATTGTGGTGCTAATTCAAATACTGAGCCCAGATTGCCTTGGTGGATTGAAGCATATATATTATCTACATTTGGTATCAAAGCCGGAGTTGGATTGAAATTCGGTAGAATCGACGAAAGAAGAAGAGAAGCTCACGGGTTTTCAAGAAACTAAACCTGTTTTTTCAAATTCCAGCCAAACCATTGATCGGCCGGACAAATTGAAGGCAGACCCATTCCCTGCAGACCGAGGCGCACATAGTGATGGTGCACATGGGCTCCGGTGGCTGAGCGTGGCGGCCAACTTCTTTTGGGCAGTTTATTTATTTTAAATTCCTGAACATACTGATATAACTGTTTTCGTGTTTCAGGTTGCGTTGGAAAAAATTGGATGATTTTGGCCCTGGTGTTTTGACTGTTGCATCTATAGTACATTTACTGAATTACTTTAGTCCATAAATTACAGCCCTAAAGCATTAAATTTGCATCTCTCGAAATTTACGGACATAGGCAGGTCCGCTCTGGTAAATTGGCTAGTCCTGTTTAAATTTTAGCACTAACGCGTCATCATGTGGGGTGACAACAGGTTTGGGGTTACAGTGTGGGGTAACTATTGCTTGGGCTAGAAATTAGGAATTACCTGTTTTACATTACTATGTGATTGAAATTGTTTATTTAAAAGATTGCAGCGTATTATCGTTTGTGATATATCGTAAGTGAAACTGTTTTAGTTGACATATACCTTTTTGTTAAGTCGTTAGTATACCTAGAGCTTACCCGTTTAAACATTACCTTGATCTAAGATCATGAATCTTACGAAAATCTTGGAATCTAAAATAGTGTATACTTGCGAACCTAGATCTACTCTGTGTGGCTTAATTNTAGACTTTACCCGTTTGAAAATTCCCTTGATCTGAGATCGTGAATCTTACGAAACCCTGGGAATCTAAAACTTTGTATACTTGCGAACCTAGGTTGTTTTGTGTGTCTTAATTTTGACTCTATATTCCTTATTTTCGAAAATGACAAAACATAATTTTGATTTGGGAACTTTTAACAAAAATGGTGATTTCTCTATTTGGCAACAAAAAATGAGAGGCATTTCAATTCATCAAAAGGTTTTCAAAAGCCATAGATGTCAACTTTCCCGCCAATTTTTCAAATGAAACAAAAAGAGGAAGTCAATGAGCTTTCCTATACATCAATCATTTTACACTTGGCTGATGCAGTTTTGAGAAAAGTGGGTAAACTGAAAACCACTAAAGAACTTTGAAAAAAATTTGAAGACTTGTATTTGCTCAAATCTACTCCAAACAAGCTTTATCTACTTGAACGTTTCTTCAGTTTCAAAATAGATTCTGCAAAAGAACTTGATGACAATTTAAACCTGTTTAACAAACTTGTTCAAGATATTATTAACTGTGGAGAGTCTGTGTCTAAAACTTATAAGGCTATTATTATGTTAAATGCTATACCTGATACTTATAAGGAAGTGAAAA
>CAIGRP010125628.1:0-22776 GCA_903798385.1 Fraxinus cuspidata | reverse complement strand
GTTTTCTACAAATTGTGTTCAAATTTTACTTTCGTCCCGAAACGACCGAGAGTAGGCGGAAGGTAGTCTAGTGGAGCAGACTACTGCCGCACGGTGTCCCTTTCTATGTCAAGAAGAAAGGTACCCCGTGAAACCCAATCTTGCCATGCCAAGCAAATTCTAGAGCGTTTCTACCGGAGAAATGGTGAGAAAGAAGGCATACTTAAACGTGGGAGGTGCTTTACGGCGAGACACAAAGATGTCCGAGCTCTGACGGATGAAACATAGATGATCATGCTAACAACGATCACCAACCGAGAACCAAAGCTAATAACCAAAGATCTCACTAGAATATGTGTAAGAATAGAAAACAACCACGTATGTAAATTGTAAGATTGTCTATTAAGATATTTATCTACCAAATATGTGTAATGAAAGATGAAAATGCTCGTAAAAGTATTTGTAAATATTTCTTGCTCATTCCATATTTGAGAGTTCAAGATCCGAGGGAAAGAATTTCAGGTCTGATTTTTTCAACCATTTCTAAGTTACAAAGAGGATATATTTATACTGCTTTGGCTGACGTGGTGTTCGTTGGATCAGAACCACATGACCTCATCTCCTTAGTTGGATCAGAATTTGATGACCCAATTCTTCTTGTCAAAAATTGGTGATATCTTTGCAACAATTGGCGATGTCAAAAGAAATAAGAAAATGGTGAAGAGAAGTGTAACAAGATTGTTTGCAATGATTGTGAAAAATTCAATCACAAGAGAATCGAATGTTCAAACAAAAAGAGATTTATCAAAAAGAAAGCACTTCAATTAACACGGATTGAGTGATGATGAACATGAAGAATATGAATTTCAAGAAAAGATTGCCAACATGCTTCATGACTATTCAAAATGAAGTAAATTCGAATGAATATTGTTTATAAGATGAATTATTTACCTTTTATGATAAAATTCTTCAAAAATTTGAGAAACTTTCTCTTAATTATTCTATTCTTAAAAAGAAATTTTTATTATTGGAAAAAGAGGTAAAAAAAACTTTTGGAAACTCAAAATAATTTTGAAAAAAAAAAGTCAATTACAATTCTTTAATTATGGAGAATTCTTCTTTACAAGATATTTTTTAGAATTGATTCAAATTGTTCATAAATTTACTCAAGACAAGAAAAATTTTAATTTAGTGTTTGGTGAATAAAAATGTGTTTTTGATAAAGAAAGAATTAGATACAAATCATTTTAAAATACAAGTCTCTTAAATTTTTTTTCTTATTCCAAATGTCGCTTGTGGTTTTTGCAATAATAATGAGCATGTAACTTTTAATTGTTCGATGAAAAAGAGGTTGTACTTTAAGGACAAATACAAGTGGATTCAAAAACTGACGTGGGGCTCTCCCTAGCTGCTGATATGTAGACGGGTTCTTTTTGTGAGTCTGATGTGTTTTTGATAATTTTTTTAATTCGTAGGAATGACATCAGTATCTTCTTTCTTATATATGAAGCTTGAGGTGGATATTATTTTTCGCGACGCCTTTTTTAGTTTCACTACCATCAATAATAAATTTTAATTTTATGTTTTATTCGATTCATATTTGAAGCCACTGAAAAGATTGAATCAGACCAAATAAATTAAGCTCTAATAAATTTATTTTGACACGATTAAACTTTGATCAATCGAGATAATTTATTAAAATCTTTTGTCCATTAAAAGAACAAAATTTCATTCTCAATTTAATTGAAATGACTGAATCTCTATAAACAAGAACTATATTCTATGACTTATCGTTCTTACTTTTACCCCTGTAGATCATGTCAAAATTCGCAATTGTTCCAAAATAAACAAAATGTCTCTTTGAGATCATGATCTTGCTTATTATATAGGTTACAGATTCCATTCCCTGAATGTATGATCCCTGTTATTTCACTTTGATAACCAATGCACCAAGATATTATCTAATAATTTGATCTTACTAATTAGTACCATAACATATAAAAATTATTATAGTCTACCTGGATGTCACGTCAGACGCAAAAATTAGTCCCATCACGTGCCCATGTGTCTACGAATGAACATTTATGATTCAATCATCGAGACTTGTTGAATAAAAAAATGTCTTGATTCTTGATTCTTACCAGAACAATGAAATTTGTAGGCTAAGACTTGACTATAAACATGATTAGAGGCCTCAGATAGCCTCGGAAATGAACGAAACTCATCTCAATACTAATTTTGAACGATCAACTTTGATGTTAGTGCACCATGCTTTTTACATGTAAAAAGATCATTAGTCCATTTGCCTATAATTATAGGTATTGTGAAAGTTTAGGCACTCTAGTGCAATTTACCCCAAAAATCCACTTTCAGATCCATATTAATCCACTTCATAAAACAAAACCTTTTGAAATATTTTTAGTTACAGTTAAATATGATTAAATTCTATTTGAGAAATAAGTTCGAGCCCCACTATTTGGTTAAGAATATATTTTGGAACAGTGGATTGATGGAAAATGTGTGGTTAAAAAATGAGGAAAATATTTGAATTTGCGTTTAATATTATTTTGTTGACGAATGTGTAGTTAAAAAGAAGACAAAGAAAAATGTATTTTAAAAATAATGGAGATCAAACGAGAGCTAAGAATTTGCATTTTTATCTTGAATATGAATTAGTGTCATACCAAAATAACCGATTAAGTTTGGTTTCAGTTAATTTAAAAAATTATCCTAGTCCTTAAAATTCATGAATCTAACCACGATAGTATATATATGGAACCATTGTTTTATTCACAGAATTTGTAATGGTAACTCGATTACATTAAGCCCCTGTTTCATATCTATTATTTGAGAAAAATAATGTTTTAAATAGTGAATTTTAGGAGAATTTATGGTTAAAAAATAGAAAAAATTTGAATTTTCGTGTAAAATATTTTATTGTTTGAATGTATAGTTGAAAATGAATATATAGAAAAAAAAAGTTTTTAAATAATCATTATTAAATATGGGTTAAATAAGAATCAAGCCAAATCTCCAGATTAAGTGGAAATCTAAAAAATAATGATTTATAAGCATTCCAGAAAAACAGTAACTTTTATTGAAAAATGGATAATTTCATTTTTGGTCACAAATCTTTCCACAAAATTTCAAATAGATCACTAAATTTTAATATGCCAACCTAGATCACTGAATTTCAATTTCAATTGTTAGTCACTATCGATGTTTAAAAACCGATTCGACTATCGACCCAAAAAAAAACAAAAGAAATGATTAAAAGTTGGAACCAACATCAAATCGAGACCGAGCCAGTGATTTTTAAAAAATAGAAGAATACACATTTACAAAAATTTAAAAAATACATTAATATATGTTTGTTAAATCGGAAATGGGTCACGAATTTTCTAAAAACCAGCCGTTTTAATGGGTTTTGGAGCAAATTTTTTATTAGAGATTTTATAAGTTTAATCAGACCGATTTTGATCTCGATTCCCAATTGAACCGATTGAACCATTTCGATTTTTAAAATATTGGTCACCATACTATGGTCACCATCTTAATCCTCAATTACCTCCTTTTTCTAAGTACATATGCTACATAATCGTGACATGACTACAAAGTCTTGAGATTTGAAATGATTAGAACTTTGTGACATTTAGTGCATGTTTGAGCCTTATTTTTAATAGAAATTTTTTTTGTAATAATGATTTTTAAAAAATATGTTGTTAAAAAATAGTTTTTTTTAGATTTACGTGTAAATTATTTTAGCCCCTGATTGACAACCATTATTTGAAATTTTTTTTTCTATATCATCATTTTCAATCACACATTCATATAATAAAATATTCTACACGTAAATCTAAAATTTTTCCCAACTATTTAACATCACCTTCTTCTGAAATTCACATTTCAAATCATTAGTTTTTGGAAAATAATGGTCATAATGGCTTATTGGAAGAAAATGTTGTTAAAAATGAGTTTGAGAAAAAATCAATTTTTAGATAATAAGGCTCAAATGGGGTCTTAACTTGACAATTTAAAATAATTTTTAAGTCCACATAAATAATTAAGACTGTAAGCTTATTATCCAACACTACTATATTTAAATTTTAATTTAAATCAAAATCAACTTTTAATCTTAATTACATATTTAATAAGATTCATAAATTTTCAATTATATCTTTGATTATTTTTTATCAAAATTTATTAAAAAATTCATCAAACAAACTAAAGTAGGAACCTAATTGAGGCAAAAAGTTGGGTAGTTGTATTTTAAAAAAAATAAAATCAAAACCCTATTTTCTCCAACTATTTTAAATGTTCTTACGAACTTTCCTCGTTCCAAAATCTACACCGGTTCTGAACGCATCAGATCCACCCAAATCCTAATCCCCTCAGTGAAACAGCTAATTACTTTAATACATAGCAAATTCAAACAGCTCAATCTCCATCACTGACATAAAATGCAGAAGACGGCACAGAAGTGGTTCACCGACGGCCCGAGTAACGATCTTGACAGATCTTTTTCTCTGCTTGCGGACTGGAATGCTTATGCCGCTTCCAAGGCTGGTGACGCCGAGTCATCCGGCCTCGGATTCGATCTGGAAGCAGCCGTTCGTACCGCCAATGATAAAGTCTCAGGCACTTTCAACGTGTAAGTTGTGGAATTTGTGTATTTGGTGCTGTAGTTTATAGCATTATTACTGTTTTCTTGAGATTCGTGTGCCGTTTATCATATGCCCTTGTGTACTTTTTATTTGACGCTGTTGTTAATTGATTTATAAAGATTTTTTTCTTCTTTTTTATACGAACTTGTTAGGGTTTAATATCAATTTAAGTAATTGTCGTAATAACGAGTACATGTTTACATTGTGTGATCGATGTGTTCTCTGTTGGCAATAATGGGTTAATGTAGGACTAGGAGATTGTTCCATTTAAAAAAAAATAGGATTTTGAATTGCAAATGTTACTTGTCGTTTCACCCAAAGTTGGGTTAAAATCATATTTCCTAACTAATGATGTTTATGACAAAACTTCAGATTTTGTTGAAATTTTTGTATTATTCCTATTGAATTATTTCTGGATCAAGAAGTTCTACTGTTCGAAGATACTTCAGAGAAGTTCAAATTCACATACAATACGTTGTCTGTTTGTTAAATCCTAATTCCTATACTGCCATTCTCTTTGGAAGAATATTATTCATATGGTATTAATGGATTTCCCTATCTTTTTTTTGAAATTATAGGTACTATTTTGCCTGCGATCTACTTGGCTTGAGATGTTACCTAACAATCACCATTCAGTGTCTCACTGGAAAAATATTCTTCTTTGATTTAATGTGTGGCATTTAATTTTGTAATAGCCATTTGTTGCTGAGTGGATGATATATACTCAAGTAGTCATCTAATTTCGACATATAGACTGATGACATTTATGCATTTGCATTTGAAGAATGTGATCCTATGATATTTATGCATAACATGCGCAAAAAAGGATAGCAAATGAGATGTTTTATAGCATTCTAAATTGTATTTTGCTTCAGTGGATGATCACGTTTATGGATTTTCTTTTTGAAGGTTTATATTTTTTTCTTCTACAAACAAAGGCCTATTTAGTGTTCTTGTTCTTTGGGATCAATAAGTCCAACATAGATTGCAACTGCCTTAGACAAGAAAATACATTGTCTGACATGCCCTGTATCATTGTGGTCTGTAATTAAGAATGAGTAGTTGGATAATTTACGATGTACTTTTGTCAAAAACTGCTCAATGGAAGAATAGAACTTTCGGATTCTTTTGGCCTTCACGTGTTCCTGTACGTTAGCTCATCATTACGCATATATTGATACATATGCATTCTGGCTGCTGGTTATAGAATTTTCTATACATGATTGCCTGAGTTTTGTTTGCTTTAGAAGTATGAGATTGACAGTCACACTTATTATTATTATTATTATTTTTTTTTTTTCTTTTATTTTTAAGTTGCTAAAAATCCAGTGTTGAAGACATTCAAATGAAGTATAGATTTAATTGTTTCTAAGCTTCATCGTAAGTGTATTTATGTAATAGGCAATTTTCTTGTCCATCTTTTATGAAATTATCAGTATAAAAATTCCTTAAGTAATTTTAAGTTTATAAGATCTATCCACGTACCAATATCTAAATTTTGGATCGTTTTTAGCTGTATCTCCAAATCCTAGCTTTTAGGAAAAAAATAAAAAATAAAAAAGATATCGACTTTGAAGGTGCACAATATGTACCCGTATCAAACACCCACACCCGAGTCCAAGCAACATAGTATACGATTGTGATTATGGTTGTTTGAACACATGGAATGGTGGACTTCTCATGTTTGCATTAATTTTCTTGCAGCCCTATTTATTGTAAATGTTCATAGATGTTGATTCCAAGATTGTTATGTGGAGAATTTTTTCACACCTGTTGGTGTTATTGGTGGAGAACATTGCTAGTTCGATTGCAATTCCTTCCTGTTAAACAACAAATACACGAGTTTTTATAATAAAGCTCATGCATGTTCATGGATGTGAATCTTATAGTTCTTGAAATCATTGTTCGATGCTCATTCTTTTCATAGATATCATGATTAAATATGTTTTTATGAAAACCTTGAGAACAACTATTTACTATTTTCTATGCTTATGCATCAACACATTTTCACTGGATTATGTAGAGTAATTTTTTATTGCTGTACAGTAGAAAGAAAAAGTAGTTATTTACGTGTTGGAACAATGTATTGTTATCACTTGTCTAAGATGGTGTTGATTCTCCTGTGAGGAATTTCTTTGCGCATTTTTGGATTTTCTTTTCCATTCTAGGTGGAACCTGGTTTTGTCACCACAATAAGATTACGTAATTATTCCGTGTTTCTTTACAGTTTGTTTTTCTTAACGCACCCAATATACTTGCACAGGGTTTCTAAAGGTGTAATGGATTTGCCAGGGAACTTTAACTCTGCCACGAGTAATGTCCCTTCTGCAAAGTCAATGATGTACTTTGGATTGCTCCTCGCTGCTGGTGTCTTCTTTATCTTTATTGCATTCACCATATTCCTTCCTGTAATGGTGCTGTCACCTCAGAAGTTTGCTATCTGCTTTACTATTGGATGTGCCTTCATCGTTGGTTCATTCTTTGCTCTAAAAGGTCCAAAAAATCAGCTTAGTCATATGTTATCAAAAGAGGTATTTCACTTAAACTTTTCTTATTTAGAGGTTTTTCTTTTAATTGTATTTTCCAGTATATAAATGTTTATTAGGGGTTCTGAAGAGAACCGAACGGAACCAAGTATTATTGGGTATCTTAAAAGTGAAACCATGGGTTCCATTTCCAATATTGGAAACGAACCATTTCCATGTAATGAAGAATTCTTGGCACCCATTTTGAAGAGGGAAAAAAGAAAAATTTAAAATTTACAAAGACTAATCAAATACCATTCCACACACAAACACACACATATTAAGCCCGTGTTGGAGGAAATGAGTTTTGGAATAATATTTTTTTAGAGAATGTGTGGTTAAAAAATAAAGAAAAGTTTTTGATTTATGTGATATTATTTTATGGAAGAATATGTGGTTGAAAATGAGTTTTGAAAAAATGAGTTTTTGGAAAAATGGGGACCAAACATGGGCTAAGAAAATCAAGTTAGACTCATTTTTTAGCTATGGTTATTAGAACTGAGAACCGGTTTGGAACCGGTAAGTTCTCGGTTTTAATACCCAGAACCAAACTTAAGCAGAACCAGACAACCGAGCAGTTCAATCCGGTACTTTCACCTGACCCTATGGTTTATACTAGTCAGGGTATTTTTGCTCCTTTCTTTCTCCTGATGAGTGCTCTGACCTACCTCTTTTGTTTTCTGTTATATTTGTTCCTTTTCAGAGGCTTCCTTTTACATTGGGATTTATTGGCAGCATGGCGGGTACAATTTATGTATCCATGGTGCTTCACAGTTATATTCTTTCTGTTTTCTTCTCTGTGCTACAGGTTTCAAATCCCTCTCTTTCATACTCTGAAGAGATAGCACACAATATGACTTGTTAAACATTACAGTTTCTTGCACTTTATGCTATTTTATTTATTTAATTTTGAAATAATTTTAACTCCAGTTAAGCCAGTTCAGGAACAGTGCAGTCAAAACTGGTAGATATTTGTTGCGTCAATATTTACATAATTTCAATCGAGAGTCTTATTACGTTTGCTTGTTGTGCTGGATGATTGCCTTGAGATCTTTGCTTATTGTGTCTCCCCTTGAAATGTGAAACAATGTTCTTACCCTTAAAAAAAATACTAAGACAGACATACAAACAAAGGAGGAGGGAATGTGAGGAATATTTAGCCTGTATTGAATTCACAAACAAGTATATACTGAGCAATGCTGTGTTAGTTTGGTATTTGCATCTTTGCTATTTGATATCATGAAGAAAAAATAGGCATTTTTAATCATAAAATGTAAACAAGAACATATCCAATATATTGCAAGAGCATGAAATAGCTTAAAATTGCAGAAATTTGAGTCACATTATATATTATGCTGTCATGCATCTCGTATTGGTTCGAGTTTTTGACACTGTGTAATCTTGTTAGGTCCTTGCACTGTCTTACTATGCAATCTCCTACTTCCCCGGTGGATCAGCTGGGATGAAGTTTCTCTCTTCGACCCTCATGTCTTCAGTACTCAGATGCTTTGGAAGGTGACACTGCTATATTGGTTGTCCATGAGAATTTCGTTGTTTTACAAAATATATTATAACATTTGGGATGTGTTATTGGTAGGAACATAGAGTGGTGCATAGCTTTCATAGTTATCTGATTTATTTATTTATGAATTTTGTTTGGGGAATGCTTGATACGCCGTATAAGACAGGCCTAAATGTTACAAGGAAAGTTAATTTTATTTTTCTCTCGCCCCTCTCAACCTGAAATACATTTTTCAAGATGCATTTTAAATGGTAGATATGAAAGGGCTTCTCTCTTAGTTTTCTATTAAAAAATATTCACAAAATTTGCTAACAGAAGTTCTTGTTTTCATATTTGTCATTTTTTATCTTAATTTTGAAGAAAAAAAATGTTGAATCGTATTGAATAAAAATCACATTATCCTCCCAATCCTTTTTTTGAATAGTCAATAAATTTATACTTCTTATAATGTCCTTCAATTTTGATTAGAACCACGTTAATACGCTGTTTGAAACACAATCTTCGAGTTAGACAAAAAAATAAAATAAAAATAAATCCCCAATTAGCATTCTGATTTTTCCCAAACTTAGGTCTCTACCGCTCTGAAAATTGAGAGAAAGTGGACCATTGAAAGAAAAGGTGGTGTGGACGTTGTATGTCCATTTGTTAGTATTGGATTGATGGCGGTGGAAGGAGTATTAGATTGACGATTAAATCATTTGCTGTGCAATTTTTCCTGTTCATCAAGTTAATTGTTGACACATAATTGGGTGGTGAAATTAATTAAAGTAAATTGGAGATGATATGTTAAATTAAATAACAAAAATAGATATGAGAAATCTGGATGCAATTTGCTCAAAATTGGATGATTTGTAGTGCATTTAATTCATTGTTATATTAATTAAAGGAGATTCCTTCATAGGAACACTTTTAGAATAAGAAAATTACTTCTATAATAAGAAAATGTTGGTATAATTTTCATTCTTCCACACATTAAATTTGTGTTTTTTTTTTCTTATCATCATTTGGTTAATATGACGTTTCACTTCTAAAGTTTCTCTTGAAAGCTATTGTTTTTTCATTGAGATTTATGCAACCAAGCTTGCGTATTGAGAGATCTTAGTCTTACAAATAAATAACCATTTTTGCATTTTTCTTTTCATAGTTGCACCTTGAAAAATGATCACTCCTGTAATGTCTTTCAAAATTGATCACACTTTAAGTAGGTCGAGAAGTAGGTTGATTTGGTTATTTTAATACTTGGAACCACAAATTACATTTTGGATATTTCGTAAATGGAATTATTCTCATCATATAATTAATGGAACTAAACGCAAACCTGAATCGTCAATTTTGATTTGGATTCAAATCTACATTTGAAAAAAAATAAAATATAGTTAAACAATACAAATTACCCTCCCAATATATAACATAATTAGAACAAATAAAATATGACACCAAATACATATGTTAATACCTTTTTTAATTCACTGCAATTATAACACAAAATAGCATTTAATATTTATCATAATAGTACTCAATTCCGATTGAGGCTGAGTGTGACACCTCAAGAAGAGTTTGGAGAGGGGGCAGTGTGTAAAGTATGATTAGAAGTGGCTGTGAATGAAAATGATATTTAATCCATTATTCAAATAAATAAATCTGATTGATTAGAATACTTGTTACTAAAAATATGATTGATTCAATTATTCAAGTCTAGTATGGTTAGGTCGGACATTGGATCAGAGTCAATAAATTGTAACAAGTAAAATAAATAATAAAAAAGAACAAATTCAATTCCAAAATTGGAGATCTACGGCGGGTTCAAGAATCAACCCAAACCTGACCCGTTCGGTTATCGATTTCGAATTTCCATTCTTTTTTTTTTTTTTTAACCAAACAAAAATCTTAGATTTCAGTTCGATTCCGATTAAAATGTCAACTGATATTTTCAAGTAAGATTGCAACATATGGGTTTTATAGGGTGGTGGGTTTGGTTAATTAATTGCATGTCTTGGAATCTTATATTGTGTGATGGGATCTATGTATACGACACTAATCTCTGTTTGATTGGCGGACGTTTCCACAAATCTGGGTTTACCAACCAATTTTTTCTCATTAATTACCAATACATTTTATATTCACATCGAAATCCAATTCAAATTATTAATATGAATAAACCCTTTGTTTATTTTTGGACCAAATTAATTAAGCTCCTCATAATTGGTTAAATCTACAAATTCATCTGGAAAAATCAGAGACTTAAATGAAAAACGCTATGATTATATGTTTATTACCGTATAGATCGATGGCCTGATTTAATCAAAAATCAGAGTTTTGGTTGCTTTTTTTTTTTTTGAATAAAAATTGTATCTTAAGGAGGGATAGTATTGACAATCATCATGTTATCATTACAATCAATATTTATATATTTATGAAATTAAACTTTCATTTTGCAAAAAAAAAATGTTTATCATAAATGGACAAAATTCATATAGACTGAAGTCAACTCAACATAAACCTGACTCGATAAGGTTCACCATATATAAACAGTCAAAAGCAAATCCAAAAAAATAATTATTTATCTCATTAAAGATGATCACAAGTCTATATGATATATGAAATTATAAGGTAAATTAAATGTATGAATTAAAGACCACTTAATTGGTCTTATCATTTAATGCTAAATCATATGATATTTATCTATAGTGGAGTTCGATAATAGTACTCAATTCCGATCTACCAAATCACTCATGATTAACAAGTAAAAACTTGAATGAAAATTAAATTAACGATAAGATAGAATCATAAATTGTGACAGAAATTTATCTTCTTTTTTTTTTAATCATAGGTTATCATAGTTCCTAATGCCTTTATATTTTTTTTTCAAGAAAATGAAAAATTGTATTTTTAAGAAATGATTTAGAATTCATATGAAAAAAATAGAAATGATCTAGAATTGATATAAAAAAATAAAAACGATTTAGAATTGATCGACCATAAGAATTCAAATATGCTAAATTATTCAAGGTTGGTAAAACAAATGAATGGAAATTAAGTTTGAATTTTTCTTCTTTTTCTTTTTTCCCCAATCAAATTTATAAATAGGAATTTGGTAAATGAGAAACTGAAATGAAGCAAATTTATAAGGGCTAATTCCATTTTCGGTCACTCAACTTTCATTGAAATTTTAATTCGTCGAAAAATGATTATTTGACTTCAATCTTAGTCCCTCCATTAGGTCACATTACCAAACATGACCTCTCTATCCTCCATTAGCACTCGTTTCTAGGTATATGTCACATAATCATGTTGTTGTAGCAAAATCTTGAAATTATGGATGAGTAGAGCTCCAAGTGTGTTCGGATGAATTACTATTGATTTTAAACACAATTTGCTTTCAACTTTTACGATCACGGCATGATTAGACAGCATATTTACCTGGAAACATAAGATGCAACAAATTTTAATGTTCTCATTAGATTGTGATGTTGAGTTTAATAATGGAACTAATGAACTGGTTAATATTGAAGGTAAACTTAAGTTTGGGTAACCCAATGAGTTTTCACTAAAGGTTGAGTGACCAAAAATGAAAATTAACCCAAATTTATTTACAAAATTGTTGTTGCTTTCAAATTGTAATATATCCTAACTAATTCTCCCATTTACATGCTGGGATTTCATTGTAAATCACTACATCACAAATTTAGAGAGAGATGAGGGAGCTTTATAGAAGAAGTCATCCATGCATTACACTTTTTGTTTTAACTTCCTTAGCCATAGTTTTTGTGTCTCTAATAGCAAATTATGTTTCCAATACTCTTTCTTTACTTTCTCTTCCATCTTCACCATGGGCATGGACATGGACATGGACATGGAAATCGACTGTCACATCGTCCTCTTTGTCTTCTCCGACCCATTCTTCCAAAATGGCTTTGTACCCCACATTCTCTGTAAATCTCCCTATCCCTTTTCCAAATCATTTCTTTCCTTTTTTGTGAAAAAATATTTTAAATTTTTATTTTTATTTTCTTTTTGCAGAATCCAAAGATGCAGAGGGCAGTAGAGAACCTTATAAAGGAATTGAATGTTGAAAGCATGTTGAGAAGGGGGAAAAAAAGGGATGAGAAAATGGAGAAAATTGAAAGTGATCTTGTTAGAGTGAGAGAACTGATTAAAGAAGCCATTGGGAAGAGTAGAAATTCTACCCTATTTGTTGAAGATGAAGATTATGTTCCAAAAGGCCAAATCTATAGGAATCCATATGTTTTTCAAAGGTAATGTTTTTTTTTTTTTAAAGATCACAAATAGATAATTATTTTGTGTTTGTCGTCTCGTTTGTAAGTTCCCTAGCTGAGCATCCTTGGAGTTTTAACATGTTTTTCCCTAAGATATGCACAATGTTGATAATAAAAAATAAATGGGGGAATTGGTCGTCGTTCTTGAAAAAAATAAAATAAAAATTATTATCATTACATGGCTCATGTTTGTAAACTATTTATAAGCACTCAAGCCATTTTTATCTAGTTGTAATTTTAAAACGTTTTATAAACACCTAACAAATATGCTATATTTATAGTTTAGATTTTACTGAAGTAGTTTTTTTTTGGATGGTGAACCCTTGTGATTTACAAATTAACTGCATATCTATTAATTATTGCTTATTATTTGTTTAAGATATATGCCTTAAGTGGTTCTTATTTATCAGTTTCAATAAACATATTTTAACCACGTTTGATTTTTTCAAGAACACATTGATTACCATCACATGATGTTTCATTGTATGCATCACTTAATTAGTTTGTTCATACATAGATAATATTTCCATTTTTTTTTATTTATGAAATTATTTGATTGATCATTCACATTTAATTTATTCCATTTTCTAAAATTATTAAAAAACCGAACCGTACGCACCTCTTGTTTTAGACATTTGAGGAACTAATTGAGCCTATCAAAACCCAACTTGAAAATTCATAAGTGTTGACATTGGACAAAATTCTTGATCGTTTATTTGTTATAAGTCAATCTGACAAGATTAGACATGACAATTTATGAATTTTGTCACGTGTCTATCTTTTCTCATCATTAACCAAACATGATATAAGGATTATAAACTTGATTGCATATAAGTGACTTAACAAAACTCATTCTCTACCCTAGCTAATTTGCATTTGATATCGATAGAATTTGCCTTGTCCTCAAATAGAATATTCAGACTTTGTTCGACAAATTTTTTTTTTGTTGTTGAGATTATAAGTAGTGGGATCCATGAAACATGTGGCTAATAAATGTATAAAAATGGTGAGTTCAATAAAATGTGTGATTCAAAATGAAGTTTAACCAACTTATAATCTAAAAACAGTTGTGTCAATCGGGAACTATATATATTGTCTTGATTGGCTTGAAATCCCACTTGTTAAAAGTATACATAAGCAAGTTATTACCTCAATATCATTCTTGAATGGAAAAATATGTGATTTAGGCATTTAGCACTACGAGCTGTTGTTGACTCGTGGAGATTTATGGGCTGTTCTATTTGTGTTTCAGTTTTGTGTTTTGAATTCATTTTGAGTTTTGTGTTTTAAGTGTCCATTTCGAGATTGTTGAAAATATGTTTTTTTTTTGGCATTTTGAAAAATTGTTTTTAAAAATTAAAAAACCCAAAACTCGTTCTTCTTTCCCATGTTTCTCTCTCTTCCCCGTTCTTCTTCCCCATTTTTCAAAAGATGCTGTGATAGTGGTTGAAAATGGTAGGGTCGCAGTGGTGGTGTGCCGTTGGATGCGGTGGTTGGGTCGCGGTAGTTTTCTTTCTTCTTGTTATCGATCTGCAGTCCTTTTTGGTTTTTTTTTTTATTTTTGGCGGTGGTGGTTGTGGCGTGGCGCAGGTGTCGCGTTTTTATTGTTGTTGTGGTGGTGTTTTGGCGGCAGCAGCGGTGGTTGTTGGTGGTATGGTGTGGGCGGCGATGGTGGTAGTTTTGCTGCTCCGATGGTGGTTGGCGGTGGTTGAAAACATTTAAAACGCGTTTTAAAAATCTTGTATTGATTTTAACTGAAAACACTCAAAACGACAAATTGTCGTTTTGGGTTTTCTTCGTAAATTTTACACTTATTTTTAAAAACGCATTTTCACTGTTTTGGAAAATCGAAAATAGAAAACGGGTTGAAAATGGCAAATAAAGCAACACCTTTAGAGTTCGTTTGACATAGTTTTTGAGAAGTCAAATGGAGTTTTTGAGATTTAAAAGCTACTTTTAGACCTGCTTTGTTAATTTTACGAAAGTTCGTCTTCTAATTAGAAAAGTATTTAGAGAAGTTGATCTAATATGACTTCTTCTAAAAAAAACTTTCGGAATATGAATCACTTTTAAAAATTAATTTTCAAATAAAAATTAAAGTATCTTTTTCAAAAACATCTATAGAAAGCAAAAGTAAAACAAAAAATTATACCAAATGGTTATGTGAACCTTTTTTATTTATTTTTATTTTTTTATTACAGGGACGGCTAAATGGCCTACCAATTATTATTCAATCAGCTGTAAAATCTTGTGAATAGTCTCTCGAGAAACTATTAAATGGTTTAGGAAAAACACGATCACAGAATTCTTTTCAATTGAAAATTCCAATCTACGAATCTCAACAGTTCAATGGTGAAACTCTTGGTTTTTATTATGTATGCAGGAGTTACTTGCTAATGGAAAGCATGTTCAAGATATTTGTTTATGAAGAAGGGGAACCCCCTTTGTTTCACTATGGTCCTTGCAAAGACATTTACTCTACAGAAGGAATTTTTCTCAATATGATCGAATTGAGTGCTAAGTTTCGAACCCGAGATCCTGATCAAGCTCACCTGTTTTTTCTTCCCTTTAGTGTGGTAATGATTCTTGAACACCTTTTTGATCCAATTACACGCGACAAGGCCGTTCTTGAACGTGTTGTAGGCGATTATGTTCGTATTGTATCTGCTAAGTATCCCTACTGGAATAGAAGCCTCGGAGCCGATCATTTCATGCTCTCATGCCACGATTGGGTACACATTTGATATTCTTGACTCGAATAAATATCATTTCCTTTAAAAGGGTCCACTATAACCAGATCGTTAATTTCTTGACGTTCTCTCTTTTTTGGCAAGTTTGATACGATAACAATTGACAATTTTTTTTTTCATATTGCCTATATATTTACTGATTTCCTTCAAACAGGTTTGGTCTCCTGCTCACAGTGGACATGAATTATTATACCCATTGTGGGTGTGGCAATATCGATGACGTGACAACAACGGTGTTGCCACACCCACAGCGGGCATAATAACTCATGTTCACTGTGGGCAAGAGATCACCTCTGTTCCTTCAAATGTATGTGAAGTCCTAATTATCAAATATATAATGCAGGGGCCACGAGCTACATGGTATGTCCATCAATTATACTTCACTTCAATTAGAGCATTATGCAATGCCAATACCTCAGAATTTTTCAATCCAAGAAAAGATGTTTCATTTCCAGAAATAAATTTTAAGACAGGAAATATTACAGCAGGTCTAATTCTAGAACACCCCTCCTTCAATCGCACGATTCTAGGTTTTTTCGCAGGCCGACTGCACGGTCGAATCCGTCCTTCGCTTTTCGAGCACTGGAAGGACAAAGATGAGGATATCAGAGTATATGACAAAGTCCCAGAAAATTTATCTTATCAAGAACTCATGAAAAACAGCAAGTACTGCCTATGTCCAAGTGGTTTTGAAGTTGCCAGTCCAAGAATTGTTGAGGCAATTTATGCAGAATGTGTGCCAGTTTTGATTTCTCAAGATTACATACTGCCATTTAGTGATGTTCTTGATTGGACCAATTTTTCCATTCAAGTTTCAGTTGGTGAATTGCCAAACTTGAAAAAAATTCTGATGGGAATAAATGAGGAGAAATATAGAAGAATTCATGAGAATGTGAAACAAGTGAAAAGGCATTTTGTGGTAAATGATCCTCCAAAGAGATACGATGTGTTTCATATGTTGATTCACTCTCTTTGGCTTAGAAGGTTGAATGTTAGAATCTATGGATAATTTTATATTTTTTTCCTCGTGCCGAGCTCCAAGTTACTCATAGCTTAAAGCTAACATTCTTATAATCTCAAGTCTATAGGAAAGTAATGTTACTTTTGGGAATGAGTAAATTCGCAAGACGAAATGAAAAATAATTCTATATTTTTTTTATTTTCCTTAGATGAAATATACGATCCTTAATCCAAAATTAGCAGTTGTGATTTTTGGGGATTGAAGATAATATAATAAAAAAAAAAAAAAGGAAAAAGAAGAGTGTGTTAAGCCTCTTCTAGCGAGGCTCAAACATGGTCACGTGGTAGAGATACAGTAGGCAGACCTTGGCCCACTATCCATATCAGTTTGCCCATATGATGATTTGGGCGGACCATTTATTGGGCGTATGACAGGCAAAACCCTCATGGATGAGGCAAGGCAAGTAGATGCACTGCAAAGGATCTTCTGTACAAGATCTTCAATTTATGATTGATGTGACAACACATTCAATAGCCACTTTACCTAGTTAACATATCAAATCTAGCTCCCATGTTTCAGACCATGGGCTACAAAAGGTTATAACATTAAATGTACATGAGCCTAAGACTGATCGATTTTTGCCTATAATAAGAGGCCCAACCGCTAGGATGAGACCATGTGTCTCTTCATCCAATGGTTCTTATTCTCTACTAAAGAAGCTCACACATTATGTCATTTGAAGGTAATACAAATTTATGCTCTCAATATAAAACTTTTGCAATATCTTTTTACTCTCTACAGTCCTCAAATCCGAACCCCTTTTACTTAAATAACTTACGCCTTAATCATGTCCCATGCTCAAACATTTTTTACTTTTACAAAATGCTGACTTAACTATTGAAGTCACACAATCGCCTCCTTCCACTCTTGAGAAGGCCATGTACGAACGTTTGACATTTCTCACATTTTATGGCAAAGGTTATTACATTCTTTTTCACATTAGACATAATATCCTTGTTTCAAAGCCTTTTGTGATAAGGAGCGTTCACTAGCATGATTACCACAAATGCCTTCATGAATTTCTTTCTTTACGTATGAAGCTTCATCTTTGCTTATATACTTAAGCAGAGAGATTGAATACCCTCACTTTGCTTGAGTAAGATGCCACCTTGCAGTGTATATCTAGAGCTCTTATTCGTAGTTTTTGTACTAGCTTTTTATCCTTTGGAAGTACTTCATCTCTCAAATAGGAAAGAATGCCTTGAATCTACGAAGTTTATCCTGTATCCATAAGATCTCCTCCTTTTTTGGCCAACTGATGGTTTTGGTAGCAATTGTACATGAACTATTTTTAACAACTCGTCTTTTGAACTTGCCAGGTTTAATAAGGCATCTGCATGCTCCTTTCCTTAGGAATTTGGACAAGTTCAAATTAGTTGAACCATTGAAGCGATTTATGGCTTCTGTAAGATATGCAGCCATTATTTTATCATTGGTTGTGAATGTCCAGTTTATTTGGTTTACCACTAACTGCGAGTCGCTTTTATTTCAATATTCTGAGCCTACATTTCTTTTGCCAACTGTAGGCCCGCTAATATTTCTTTGTATTAAGCTATATTATTGGTTACTTAAAACGAGAACTTTAATGCTCAATTAAATCCGTGCCCTTCGAGCCTGTCAATATTATGCCTGCTTCATAGTAGGTATCTTCTAATGATCCACCCACATGCAACTTTCACTTCCTTGTTTAGGTTTTTCTTCAGGAATTGGAATATCTAACAATTCTGTAATAAATCAGCTAATGCATGTACTTTGATTGTAGATCATTCTTTATAGCTTATCTCAAATTGTCCCAACTCTATTGCTCATTTCATTAATTTTCGTGATGCATTAGGCTTCGACAACACTTGTTTGAGTGAGAAATTTGTTAACACTTCAATGCTATGACTCTGGAAATAGGATCACAAATTTTGCGACGTTGTAACTTAGGCAAGGTCCATCTTTTTCATATCCAAATATTTCGACTTTGCTCATTGAAGGGGTTTACTGACATAGTAGATTGGTTACTGTTGCCGCCCTTCCTCTTTTACTAGTACCGAACTGACTCCACCTCAGATACTGCTAAATATAGTGATAGCGTTTTCCTGTTTTTGGGTTTAGCTAGTATGGGTGCTCTCCCTAGGTGATCTTTTAGGACTTGGAATGCCTATTTCCATTCGCTGCTCCATTTGAACTTTTTTCCTCCTTCAACACTTGGAAGAAAGGAAAACATTTGTTCGTTACTCGAGATACAAACCTACTAAGAGTAGCGACCCTACTGTTAGACTTTGCATTTTTTTGGTTTAGATAAGAAGACATTTTTATCAGGGCACAAATTTTGTTGAGGGTTCCCTTCAATACCTTGCTGATTGATCACATAACCAAGTAACTTTTCATTTTTAACTCTAAACATGCATTTTAGCAAATTGAGTACCATCCTATATTTGTAATACATTGAAAGCCTCTTCCAAGTGTTTTAAGTGGTCTCCATCTTGAAGGCTTTTAACAAGCATATCATTAATGTATACCTCCATCGTTTTTCCGATGTGGTCTGTGAACATTTTGTTTACTAACCTTTAATATGTTGCCTTTCTTAGCCCAAATGACATTACTTTGTAGCAATATAGTCCTTGATCTGACACGAATGTGGTATGTTCATCGTCAGCCCCATACATAGGGATTTGGTTATGTTCTGAGTATGGATCCATAAAACTTAACAGTTCGTGTGTCACAGTAGCATCCACCGGGTGATCAATTATGTGAACAAAAAGCTATCTTTTGGAAAAGCTTTATTCAAGTCACTATTGCCATTAACTTGACTTACCACTAGCTGGGAGTCACTATTGATAAAGAGCCTATTTACACTCCTTCATCCACTTGAGCTTCTTCCCTCCCTTAAGAATTTTGAAGAAAGAAAGGCATTTGTTGATAAATTTTGTGACGAAGCAACTTAAGGTTGCCACCTGCACAGTGAGACTCTACACCCCTTTGGTTTTTGAGAGAATCCCATTTCTATCAGGGCCTTAATCTTTTCAAGGTCGGTTTCAATGCTTCTTTTGTTGACCACATAACCAACAAACTTTTTAGAAGCGATACCAAATGTACATTTAAGGTGGGTTTAACCTCATTCTATACCTCCATAGGATTTGGAAAGTAGCCTCTAAGTGTTTGACATGGTCCTTCATTTAGAGGTTCTTTACCAGTATGTCATCCACTTATACTTCTATGTACCTACCAATGAGGTCAGCAAACATCTTGTTGACAAGCATTTGATAGCTGGCTCCGATATTTTTCAACCCGAATGCATTACCATGTAATAATAGAAACATCTATCAGTAATGAAAATTCTCCTATCCTATGGGATACATGGAGATTTAATAGTAGCCTGAATATGTATCCATAAAGCTTAGCAATTCGTGTCTTACGGTGGAATCTATGAGTTGATCAATATGGAAGTGGAAAGCTGCTATTTGGGCAAGTTAGTTGAGACTTGAAAAGTCTATGCAGACCCTCCACTTGTAGCTGTGCTTCTTTACGAGGATTGAATTAGAGACCCACTTCAGAAATGTGGCCTCTTTAATGAAGCCATTGGTTATCAAAATTTCCGTATCTTCTTTCAAGGCCTCATACCTTCAGAGTTAAGGGCTTTTCTTTTTTGTTAACGTGAGGCAACCTTATGATCAATTTTCAGGTGGTGGTAACTAATCTTGGAGTCAATGCCTACCATGTCTTAATGCCTCCAAGCAAGTACATCCGTGTTCTTGTATAAGATGCTTTTAAGCCTCTTCTTCACTTCTAGAGGTAGCTCCCTACCCACTTGTAGTGCCTTGGTAGGATCTTGAGGGTCTATCGAGAAGCTTTCCAATTCTTCCATTGGATTGACTTGTTACTCAAACTCGATGATGCGAGGGTCCAACTCGTCACATGTATTCCCTTTTTCAGGGTCCTCTCTTTTCAGGGGTTATCCATTCTTCAAGGATCTTCCATTCTTCAAGGGTATCTACCATCTCAATGTCTTTCCCTTGTTCAGGGGTTTGCCCTTCTTCAGGGTGCATCAAAAATTCTGGTGTTATGTACGACCATGTTAACAATGCGGGGTTTAGACTTTCTTAGGGAGTTGAGGTAGCACTCCTTAGACTTCATTTGGTCACCTCTAACAATTGTACTGCCATGTTCCATGGGAAACTTCATGCGCAGGTAATGTATGAAAGTGATAGCCCATTATTCCTTCAAGGCATGTCTTCCCAAGACTCCATGGTAGGCTGATCTGTTGTCTACCACGAAGAACTCTATGAGTAATGGGATATTTGATGATATGACCCCATCTCTATTGCAAAAGTGAGTTTTCCTCTAGGGATGATGCTATCATCGGTGAAGCCATATAATAGGGATGTCATTGGGTCAGCTCATGGTCTACTAGTATCTTGTCGTAGGTGGCACTAAATAAGATATTGATTGAGCTAACATTATCTACCAACATGCGTTTCAGCCCAATGCAGTCTGTCATAGCTCTCACCAATAGATCTTTATAATATAGGCAATGTAGATCTGTCGCATCTTCCTTGATGAAGGTGATTGGTGGTACATTTCCAGTTTCATGGAAAATGTTGTTGATTATTTAGCTGGCCGTTGAAGCACTACAACAAAAAATGTGATTTTGCGACAAGATATTTTGCGATATATGAATAGTTGTCGTAATAAGTGATTTAGCGTGACACTTTTTAAAATTTGTCATAAAAATTGATATGAAAAGAAATAATTTCCAAAATATATAATACGACATTAAAAGTTATCGCAAAATGTGAGATGGTGTGACAAATAATAAACATTATCACCAAAAATATGAGGAAAGCAAGGTGCCACAATATTATTGGTGGAAAACTTATAGCGATAAACTTTTATTTCTTATAACAAAGTGTTTATGATGTAATAGGGTCTACTTTATGTGATAAGGAATATTTGTTGTTAAACATTTTATAGATGGAGGAAAAAATCACTAAAAGAAATTTTTTTTTTTTCAACGGACAAAAAGCGCTGTTGTAGGTCTTTCACAAGGTTTACCCGTATGTTGGAGGCTCTAATGTTGTTGTAAAATAGAAGGATACGATAACGTGCAATGCATGTTGTAAAAGGCCCCAAATGCACATTCTTAAGTTTTTGCGATGTTCTTCGTCAATTGCTTTTATTATATTTTGTAAGGCTCTTTGCTTATTGTCTTAGTTTATTTTTTGCAATTTTCTTTTATTTTTTGCATCAAGATTTTTTTTGTCTAGCTAAAGGTAACATTTTAATATGTAATAATATTTTTAAATTAATTATTTTTTACTAAAAGGGAAATAATTTAATAAAAAGCGTTATAAAATGTTTAGAAAAAAATTATCTCCAACAAAAATACAAAAATTTATTAGATGATTAAACTTTCGATCACATAATAACTTACAAAAAAGAATTACTAGGCCGAATCATATCTTAAAAAAAAAAAACAGATGATTCAACAGTCAAAGCAAATAAACGAGCAAATCATAATTTGTATATTATCAATAGACGGTGGCATGTTGAACATTGTTGCTAGTTCAGATTGTTGTGAAGATGTGGCACTTGACCCGATATGAACTTATGCATTAGTGTCTCAAATAGAGATTGTATGGCACATATATCCAATAGTTCTTATTCCTACTTTTGTATTTACTCCTAAAGGGCTATTAATTCAGTATTAGTGGATATCAAATGAACAGAGTGGCTTGAGATAGGTTTTGAACCATGTTCAAGTCCTCTAATGTAACCTCTAGATTTTCCTGAAACCTTCTGCATAATCTCAAGTTCACTGGGGTTCTGAGATCCCTCTAGAACATGTTGCGCTTTAATCTCAAGCATCATCTCCTATATATAACTAAAGAGAAAATGGGAAAATATAAATTAATAACAAAACATATAAAAATGGCAATAAAAAAGAATAAATGATTAATATACATGAATACCTTCTTCGTGCTTCATCATTTACCCACCATTTGTTCTTACTGTAATGAGTCTCGAATAAAGGTCTATTTCTCCTTGTGCGT
>CAIGRP010125615.1:0-10159 GCA_903798385.1 Fraxinus cuspidata | reverse complement strand
TTTTTTTTTTTTTTTTTTTTTTTTTTTTAAAATTTTGTTAATTTTTTTTTTTTTTTGTCACTTTTTTTTTTTTTTTTTGAATTTGTATCATTTTTCTTATGTTAATTTTTTTTAAAAAAAAATTCTATCATTTTTTTAATATTTGTCATTATTTGTTTTTTGAATTGTTGTCACTTTTTTTTAGTATTTGTCATTCTTTTAGTTATTTGCTTAAAGTTTCTATCACTTATTTGGGTGACAAATATCAATTTTTAATAAAAGTGATATTGTATGTCATTTTTTAATAAAAAATGATACTTAACTTTAAAAGGTGACATTGTGTCACTTTTTTTTATAAAACAAAATAGATTTTTTTAATAGAAAATGTGACATTTAATTTTACATAATATTTTTACTTTAAAAATACATTTTATATGATTTTTCAAAAGATCCTTAATTATAAGGATATTTTTGTAAGTTATCCATTTTTTTAAGGAATAATTGCAGCAGCGGTACCAAATTTTTTATTTAGCAGCAGACTTTGCCCAAATCTTTTATTTGTGCCACACAGTACCAAATCATTCATTTTTGCTACCAACGGTACCAAACTTTTCAAAATGTCCGCAACTGAAGTCCAAATGGATTGTTTATGTTAGTTTTACTATTAGTTGACCAAATAATTGATTTTGATAATAATGTTGATTGACTTTAAAATGTTAAAATGGTAATTTTATATTTTTTTAATAATAAAATAATCAAAATTAAATAATTAAAATTAAAAACTCATTTCACATCTTCTTCTCCACCCATCCCACCCTACCCTCACAACCTTCACCCCAAATATGCAAATCACGGAAATCAACATCTTCGAATCCTCAAATCCATGGCGTCAGAAACCTGTTGCCCAACTATGTAGATCTATGTAGGCTGGATTATAAATTTGGACCTACCGATCAGAAATGGAGCTCTTCGATAAAAAT
Organism: Fraxinus cuspidata; assembly: GCA_903798385.1. NCBI lineage: Eukaryota > Viridiplantae > Streptophyta > Magnoliopsida > Lamiales > Oleaceae > Fraxinus > Fraxinus cuspidata. The sequence continues at coordinate 9,200 of CAIGRP010125615.1, read as the reverse complement.
ATAGATTTCCTGCTGAAATGGTCCTCCGAAGAGACAGTCTTGACCAAAGAGGAGAAGAAGAGATAAGAGATTGGAAAGGGCTTAGGGATTTTCTGTACGACATCTAAGCAGGTTTCTGGTAAGGTCCATTTCTTGCTGTCAATTTGCGGGGGCATTTGTGGCGGTCATCGTAGCATGTGTGTGGGTGGATTGCGATCGTCGACACGGTGGATGTGGATGGATTTTGGTTCGTTTGGTTAGGGTTGGGTGAGGGAATGTGGGGTTAAGTGTGAGGGGTGGGAAGAAGATGAACTGTTTCAAATGAAGTTTTGGGTTTCTGATTCCATGGTCAAACAAGATGAAATTTTGGGCTAAATGCATAGGCAGAGCTCCTTAGAGCTACTGCCATTGCAGCAGAACGTACACTCGATTCTGGGGATTCCATGGGATGGGGTGGGGTGGGATGGTGTGGGGTAAGTTTTTAATTTTAATTTTTTTTGGTTATTTTTTTAAATGTAAAATTACCATTTTAACCTTTTAAAATCAGTCAATATTATTGCCAAAATCAATTATTTGATCAATTAACGATCAAACTAACAGAAACTATCCGTTTGAACTTCAGCTGCGGACATTTTTAAATATTTGGTACCGTTGGTGGAAAAAATGAAAGGTTTTGTACCACGGGTGACACAAATGAAAGGTTTGGGCAAAGTTTGCTACTAAATGAAAGGTTTGGTACCGATACTGCAATTATCTATTAATTTAATAAGAACTATAATGAAATCAAATTGGGCCTAGACCAATTGCCTGAGGAATGGAATTAAAAAATGAACTGGAGTCCTTTTGTTGATTAAATAAAAAAATAAGAGGCGACAGATTAACCATTGGGATTTGGAGAAAAAAGGAGGACACGTGCGCATACAGAGACAGAGGAGGGCGGATGGAGTTTTTTTTTTTTTGGAAAAATTTGGCTGCTTTTGGAACAATTAAAAAGGTAGCCAAGAAGAAAATTATAGGAATAATTGCAGTAAAAACCCTAAATCTTTAAAACACTAGCACTTTTTTTTCATACCTTTGATTTGTTACAATCGTCACCTCTAACATTTTCAAACGTTGCAGGTGAAACTCTTCTGGACAATTTATATCCACAATTTCATCAGTTGATCAACAATTTAACTTTGATCACGTTTTTAATATTTAAAAATGAGCAAAAGAGTAACTTTCTATTTATCATATTAAATAATTAAATTTAAAAAATTTAAAAAATAAGAAATAATAATAATTAAAAAAACACACTCGTCATCTTCCTCTTACCCCTACCTCAAATCCAAAACTAGCCGCCCGACCACTGCCATCGCCACCTTCACCTTCACCTTCACCTCTACCTCCACCTTCACCTGCTAAGGGCCACCTCTGTAATGTTCCTAATTCTAACGAAAAAGATGAAATGTAGAGATGTGGTGCCATAAATTATCAGTTAATACACGTTTTTTACTCAGGTAATTGTTTACCATTTGGAGAGTTTCAAAATTTATAACTCAAGCAGCTCTAATGCACCGCAAAAATTCAAGCTAAAATATTACTGTTTATTTGCTTTTCGAAAAAAAAAATGGTTAGTTTTTCACTTTTACTGTGTCCATTTGTGAATAGGTTGAAAGAAGGAAATTGAAATGGTTTGACAGGAAGTTGCTCAAGGATGAAGTAAAGATGGAGAAAGTATTTAATTGATTCATTTACAGATTAATTGTTCTATAATTCAATAGTAAATGTGCAAGAAATTTGAGAATTAATCACGTTCCGTCAATTTATCAATGATGTCTTTCCATTTTTATTTATTTAATTCCAACAACATGTCAGGTTAAAACCATTTTGTGTTAGGATTTTCGATAAACCTTGTATCATGAACTTTATCTCGTGACTTTATTTGTTTTTGACATTCAAAGCACGTTTTGAATTATTGAACAGTTATGATGAGATTTATTTTCTCTACAATTACTTGACACTAATTGTATGAATCTTACGACTTATTTTACTTTCGAGGGATTGAAAATAAGTTAGATATAGTCATAATTGTCGTAGAATCCAATATGTGATATAAATATATCGCTATGCTTTACACAATCTTTAAATATTCATAAATCTTTATGCATTTTTATAAATTCTCATCCATCATACATATATAGTTGGGTCAAATATAAAAATATTTTTAATTTTACTCGAAAGAGATTGTTAAACAAATTCGGAATATTAATTTTCATAATTGAATCGCGTTGTCAAATCTATAAGTTCCAGGTTAAAGGAATTGATATAAGGAAATTCAGGTTCCTATTACGTTTTTCATCGTCATATTTTTATAAAACTTGCATTTAATTTTAATCTTACATCAATTTTAGTTAATTAAGGTGTTGCATTCATAAGTAGATAAGTAGAATATAATTTGATTATAAGAACAATCACAAATTTTAATTATTCCGGTTAAGGCTAAATTTCAAACGAAACAAATATTTTTGTGACACCTTGAAATCTAGAGATGCCAAGCTCTCGACTTTTACATCTTCGCCTAAATTTAGATGAAGTGTTTAATGTTGATTCGTAATTTTATCCATCTTTAAAAAATCGAAAGTTAAATGGAAAATAGTATATTATTAATTTGCTATTTGGAAAAATCACACGGTAAAATGTTATATTCTACAAGTACACTAACACCAAATACATATACTTTATTATTCCTTAGCTTTGAAATTTTCTATCTATTATGATAAAGTTGCATCCCGCTGCTCAATGCCAAGCAAAATATTCAGCTGCAGTCACTGAGATTTAAGCCTGCAAAATAAAATAACACATTAATCTCGACGCCATCTTCCATGACAGTTCTAGCCATTTTACAAAATATTCTATGATGTTTTTTAACTATGGTGAAGAGACGAACTTGGCATAATGGACCAGATCGTGCAAATTCGACACATGAAAAATGGAAGCCGGATATAAACTTTTACCTTATTTTACTTTCGGCATCAAAATTTGAGAGCATCAATGGGCCTCTTCCCTTGCTGAAATAACTGGAAATAATTACCAGTGTAATCTATTATACTTTTGTATAATTTGATATTTTTCTCATCAATAAGCCCTTCAGCTGGTTTAACTTCACCGGTTGCGTCAGGAGCGAAGAAAATAGCAATTGTCATCCTCTCTCTTTCCCGATTTGTAGCAACCCTATGAATTGGGCTCTTGAATATGCCATTAGTCATTATCTGCAGGCATCATTAAAGGGGTCCAATCATGGTCAAATTAGTAGTAAAAAAACAAAAAAAATTGACGTGAAACAGTTGGTTCTTAGGTTATTTGAACGAATATTAGTTTTTCATTTTTGAACAACAACTAGTTCTATTTTTTTTATGGTTGAACCGGCCAGTTCGATCAAGTTTTTCATTTTTGAACTACAATTAGTATCGTGTAACTGACTGGAATGTTGATCAAGTCACTTTTAGAAATAGAAAGAGGTAATAAAAAAATGACACGTTTCCGTCACCGATGATAATTTTTCATTATTTCTTCACGTTGTTACCGTAATTATTATTTTTTTTATTAAATTTAGTAAAGGTTTTCTTGCAATGAATTTCATCAATCATCATTCAATATAAAAAAATTACCAACACTTGAAAATTGTTATTATAAAGTAGCGTTAGGTGACCACTTTTTTGAAGAAACATTAGAAAATCTTATGCAGTTAAATCAATGAAATGAAGAAAGTGTATTTAAATATTAAAATAAAATAACGTATTTTTAAACATTTTTGTCATTTGATCGTCATAGAAAGTCTAATTAGCGATATTGATTTTTTTAAGCTAACGTGAAAACATAAAGACTTATTTACCTCGACTTGGTCGCCAACGTTAACAACAATAGCATTCGGAACAATCCGAACTTTATACCATTTATCATCTTTAAGGGCTTGAAGACCTTCAACTTCTTTATCTTGCAAGAGATAAGTCATTGCAGATGCATCTCCATGTGCTTTGGCAGCAAGAACAAGATCAGGTGTAGGGCATGGAGGATATAAGTTGAATCTTGCAAGAGCTATTGGATTCTCTCCATACTGTTTTAAGAAACAGTCTTCTTCCAAACCCAGTGATTTTGCCATGGCCTTGAACAAAATTTCATTAACATTCTCTAATTCGGCTGTAAGATCTAGCAAAATTTGCCTACAATATATTAAAAATAGTTAAACTAATGAAGGACAAAAATTATCACAAGGGTTTAATTGTAGAATTATACTAAGAAGAGAGATGGCACAATTTTCAACAAAAAAAGTTGTAAATTGATTCTTACTTTTAAATTATTTATTTTACTGAACATGAATTCTATTGATTCTTTTTTTTTTTTCCTTTTAGAGTTTTGTTTTCTACAAAGTAAGTCTTAAAGTAACTATTAATCGTGCCTAAAGCATGTTCACTTATGCTCACGAAGAGTTAAAAGTTACTGTTAAATAACTTTTTATTATCAAATTAAAATTATGAGCTTGCTTATTTAAAAAGTAATTCTTACATTATTATTCAATTAGTAACTTAATTTTAACTTCAATCAAGCTGTGAATATCAATACAAGACTTTCTTAATGCATGTTTGAAACGTTAAAAAGATTGGGTCAAATGGAGGCATTGACAAAATTTGTGAATTATTGCATGTCTAGTCTAGTTTGATATGCTCGAGTGTACTTAACAATGCCAAAGGATCACCTTTTTTTCTTCTATTGGTCTAAGTTAAGAATAGTGTATAAAAGTGTCATTGTTGACAAATCAATAATCTTGCAATATTTACCTAAAATTTGTAGGGTTTTCAGGCCACACTTTCATCTTCCTCTTGTTCTCAGGCTTCACATTGAGATACAATCTATCATTCCAATCAAGTGTTTGGTTCTCAGAGTATACGGTGTCGTTTCCATAGCCATCAAAATCATCAACATCTCTTGCATATTTCTTCTTCTCTTCCATTGGAAGTCTGAAAAATTTCTTGGTCACATCATGTACTTCATCAATAAATGAAGTATCTATCCCATGATTTATTGCCTGAAAAACCAAAATTTTGTGTTGTGAATTTCAATTATAATTTAAAAATTTATATCCTACGCCCAAATAATAAAAAAATCCAGAAGTTGTGTTTAAAGGCCATTTAGGTAGTAGACACGAACAGAAACTGGTGCAGAAGTTTAAAGTTAGGGGGCACAATCGAACTTGCAAAGAAATTGAAAGATTTTATAATTGAAAATTTACGTCTAAAAAAATCATACTCTATGTAATTTTGCATCCGAAAATTTACAGGGAATATGAATTTCGGATATAAAATTTTGAAAATTTTTGATATCACATTCTATAAAAAATTTCCTAATAAAATAATGAAAATTATATTGAGAAATTTGTATCGCAAAAATAATAAATGTTAATAAAATAATTGATTTTTTTTAAAAAAAGTGCGAGTTAGATGTATTTCTTTAAAACTCGTATTTAACGTATTTTTAATTATTTTTAATATATGTTTGTATTATTCGATATGGCCATAATATAGTTCTCGAAATAAGATTTGAGATGACATAAATAATTTGTAGATTCAATTAGCGTACAATCGTCGAAAATTTTTAAAATTAGCATGTTATCGAAATTCAAATTTATTATGATTTTGCTCTCGTTTGATGTCAAATTTTTAGTAAATTTTGATAAAGATTAAGCAATTATGGATTCTATAAAATATATTATAAAAATATATATATATATATATCTAATCAAAGCCTCCCCTCCGTACGCGAATATGGTCGGATGATAAAATTGTGTACGAACCTGAAAGTACCCACAGGAGCTAAATCCAATTCTTAGTTTTTTGAGTTCTTCTTCAGCTTCTGGTGTTGAAGAATTCAGAAGGCTGAGATCAAGAATTGGAATATCAAGATATGGAAGCTCAGAGGCGGAGCCTCCAAGGTCTTCTTTGCGGATATATTTCTCTGGCGTTGCACTAGTGCTTATGGCTAGTTCTTCGACTGCTTTGGCAAGTAAAGGGGCGGTGGCGGAAGCGACGGCAGCCATTTCCTTTCCTTTTTAATGGTGAAAATTGGGTGAGTAATTGCAGACAACGAGACGGCATTTAAATAGGTATATTTCCACTGTACGGTACCTAATATTCTTGTCTGTTTGGCGCACATTTTGAAAGTAAAAAATACATTTTTACTGTTGATGTGATTGAAAATAAGTGATTGAAAAAGAAAGAAAAGTTATTGATGTGATGAAAAATATTATTTTATTGAAGAATGTGTGGTTGAAAATGTAGAAAAATAAGAATGAAAAAAATATTGTGGCTCAAACATAAACTTATTTATTTATTTATTTATTTTAATTCTTTATGGTCCGCTTGCAAGTTTATTTTTCACATATTTTGACCAATTTTGAAGGGTTGCAAAAATCGATATTTGCTAGATTTTTTGGACATTGATTTTGGATGGCTTAAAAATAACTCAAAATCGGTGTAGTGTTATTTCGAACAATTTTCTCAACCAACCAAATTAACAAGTTTTAGCCTTTTTCTCATATTCTCTTATAATTTTACCATTTATAAAATAATTATTTTCAATAAATATATTTTATTCAAAACTAAATTGTAAACAAAATTATATTAATAAAAAAATTATTTATCATTTAAAAAATAATATTATAATTACAAAAATACTTATAATTAAAAAAATATTACTGGTAAGATAAGAAAAATTACATTATAATTAAAAGTTACTTATAAGTAAAAAAACCACTTTTATGTAAATAGTTGTTATAAAATAAAAATATTACTAATAAGACAAATTCACTTATAAAAATATAAAAAAAATTTATTTTTAAGTAAAAAAATTATTTAAAGTTATTTAAAAGTATAAAAATAACTTATAATTGTAAAATTTACTTATAAGTAAAAAATACTAAATTAAAATTTTAATTAATAGGTTACTTTTTTTTCTCTATACCATGGTAATTTTGGACTTTTTAGTCCAAGTATCAAATTATTCAAAGTTTGTAATATAGTCTATAGTACATTAATCTAGATGTCTCTAATTCTATAATGAGAAGGGTGGTGTAGAAAACATTGCATTCAATAGTTAGTTTGAAAGTCATTAGAAATCAAAGAGATGTAATACTCAACGTATGATGACGAGAAGTATGATCGGAACAAATGAAGTATAATTATTTTAGCTTTAACATTGTACTCCATATATTTGAGCATGATAAGTTTATTTTTATTGCTCAATTTCCCAGAGGTTGGACAAAGTTTCCTTCTAAATCTGTATTAATTTTATATTGCTTATTAATTAAACATGTCACTAATAGTGGTTTGAATTAAAAAATAAACAAATAAATATCATGTTATTAACTTAACCAACAATGGATGATACACCCACAATATATTTTCATTAAAATAATAAACTCAGTAGTCAACTAAAAAAACGATTTGTACATAAGAATAAGCTCAAAGTTTGGACTTTTCGCTATACCACAAAATGTCATCATAGAAAATTATACATGGAGACTAGTGACGTGTAATAATTTGAGTTTGAGTAGATACAAGATAAGGCTGAAAATTCCAATGGACTGTGAATTAGCTGACGTACAAGATATCCCAACTTAGTTTTATTTTTTATTTTTTAAAGAAAATGGTGAAAATAAAGTACTTAATATGTCTCATAATCTTGAGTTTGAATATTTGGTCAGTTTCTTGAAGTTTGGCCTACATGAAATCAATTCATTTTAAAAATGTTATCTCTTATCTAGAAGTTGGTCAAATAATGGTGTGAGAGCTTACAACTGAAACTGTGCGTGTTAGCAAACAATTATTTGAATGGTAAGAGAGTTAAAAAATAACTCCTCCTTTTTCTTTATGCTTTTCTCTCTCTCGTATATCCCCTTGTATATATTTTATTCACTTTGGAGCTAAGTTACATAAGTTTCACTCCTTGTAGCTTGTGTTGATCCCGAAAAGTAAACAAACACGTGGCCAACACTTTCATCTTCCTCTTGTTCTCTGGCTTCACATTGAGATACAAACTGTCATTCCAATCAAGTGTTTAGTTCTCAGAGTATTCGGTGTCGTTTCCATAGCCATCAAAATCATCAACATCTCTTGCATATTTCTTCTTCTCTTCCATCGGAAGTTTGAACAATTTCCTGGTCACATCATGTACTTCATCAAGAAATGAAGTATCTTTCCCATGATTTATTGCCTGAAAAACCAAAATTTTGTGTTGCGAATTTCAATTAAAATTTAAAAATTAATATCCTGTGCCCAAATAATAAAAAAGATCCAGAAGTTGTGTTTAAAGGCCATTTAGGTAGTAGACACGAATATGGCCGGATGATAAAATTGTGTACGAACCTGAAAGTACCCACAGGAAATAAAACCAATTCTTAGTTTTTTGAGTTCTTCTTCAGCTTCAGGTGTTGAAGAATTCAGATCAAGAACTGGAATATCAAGATATGGAAGCTCAGAGGCGGAGCCTCCAAGGCCTTCTTTGCGGATATATTTCTCCAGTTGCGCACTAGTGCTTATGGCCAGTTCTTCGACTGCTTTGGCAAGTAAAGGGGCGGTGGCGGAAGGGACGGCAGCCATTTCCTTTCTTTTTTAATGGTGAAAATTGGGTGAGTAATTGCAGATAACGAGACGGCATTAAAATACTGTATAGTACCTAATATTCTTGTAGTAGAATTAAGCCCTATTTGGTGCACATTTTGAGAGTAAGAATGCATTTTTAGTGTTGATGTGATGGAGAATATGTGGTTGAAAAAGAAGGAAAAATTATTGATGTGATGAAAAATATTATTTTACTGAAAATTGTATAGTTGAAAATGAGAATGATAAAAATAATATGGCTCAAACGATATTATTTGTTTATTTATTTATTTTAATTATTTAGAGCCCGCTTGCAAGTTTTTTTTTCACATATTTCGACCGATTTTTGAAGGGTTGGAAAAATCAATATTTACTAGATTTTTTTGGCATTGATTTTGGATGGCTTAAAAATAACTCAAAATCGGTATAGTGTAATTTTGAACGATTCTTTCAATCCACCAAATTAATGAGTTTTAGCATTTTCTCATATTCTCTTTTAATTTTGCTATTTATAAAATAATTATTTCCAATAAATATATTTTATTCAAAACTAAAATGTAAACAAAATATATTAATTAAAAATTATTT